>CAJNJA010100029.1:0-29037 GCA_905231915.1 Symbiodinium necroappetens
CCCCCCCCCCCCCCCCCCCGCCCGGACGAGGCATTTCATAAGTGTGGTGATCCCCTGCAAGATGGTCATGGATACAAGAAGGATTGAGTTTTCCAACGTCTTTGTGAAGCATTGAGGAATAGGGGGGCACCCGCCACTTATGCAGTGCAGCTGAAGGTCTAACATGCTGGGCCCAGTTTTTATTGTTTGTGGCAGAGTTTCGTCAATTCGAGGCCATGATTTACCGCAACTTTGGTCGGGAGGAGGACGGCGACAAGATCATGGCTGGAAAGGCTCTGCTGTGAATTGCACGTCTTTGACGAGACTTTGAGCTCAAGCCCGTGCCAGCCATGTTGTGTGCAGGGGGGGGGGGGGGGGGAGAATAAGTACAGCAACCCGTCATTTCGACAGAGCCAGCTCTGCACCCGAAGTCAGGCCTTGAAGTCCCGAACTCACCGTCGTATGATGCTGTGCCTTCGATCGACGGCCATCAGGGCAAGTTGAATGAGGACGGCATTACCCTGCTGCGGCGCCTCTGTGCTGAGGCTCCGGCACGACGTGCTGATAGTCGTGGATTGGAAAAATACTCACAACATCGGGAGCTGCAACTCTCATCGCCAAATTGTAACAAGTGTAAGAAGCACTGGCAGAAGGAGTTACTGTATTCGCAGTCGTCGTGGTTGTCGCTTTAGGTCCTGATGGTGTTCATGGTAGTGGAAGTGGAACGGTATAGCGAGAATGTAGCAGCAGCACTTCTGGGTGGCAGCAGTCGTTGTCCTCGAACTCGTCATCGTCGTCGTCGCCGTAGCGGTAGTAGTGGCGAAGTGGTGGTGGCGCCCCCAGCAGGAGCAGCACGCAGCATTGCAAACTGCAGCTCGCATTGTCGTCCCAAGACGTCGGGAGTATGAGGGATCCCCATGGGCGGAAGGGTTCTCGAAACTCGGCATACCGGAAGCAAACCTCCGGAGCTCTACCGCGCCCCGGCTCACAGCCCCACCTCGCAAGGTTCGCTCGCGGCATCCGGGGGTCATCCTTTCTGCAGAGGAGTCCACGAACTTCAAGTGGGCGTCTGGGAAAGAAAGTCCCGGCTGATTCTAGTTCTTTCATATGCGAGCATTAGCGCCGTCGTCTTCAGATTGTCCATGCCATCTACGTGTGTGTGGGTTTTCACAGGGTAGGAGCTTCCATACTTACGTTTGGTCGTGGTTGTGTTGTCTTTTTGTCTGCATGGCCTGCTTGCCTGACTGTCAGTCTGTCTCTCTCGCTCTCCCTCTCACTCCTGCTTGACTGTGCCTGTATCACTGCATGGACAGTTCCATATCAACCGATGTTATGTATGCCAGTGCCTACCAGTGTTTTAGGAGGTGGGTCTGATACTGATACGCAATGCAACGCTTTCAAGTTGCTCGCGTTAGAGCTCGGAGTTTTCTGTCACACTCCCAAGCCATCATCTCAAGAACGACCAGGACTCGTGACTAGGCCCGGCAGAGAGAGAGCGATCAGCAAAACTATCTCAGCAATTCTGCGAGGTGACAGATCGTCCCGCAGAGAACGGCACCGAGAGGCACCAGGTAGCTCGGATTAAAGACAATATATACATATATATATATATACAAATGTATATATACACAAATTTATATACATATAATTATAATTATATATATATATACATACCTATATATATTTATATATTTATATATCTATATATATATATATACATATATATAAATATGTGTGTATATATAGATATATGTGTACACGGTCGCCCCCCGTTGACAGACCATGCCCTGTAATCAGGCATGATCTGTCAACGCATGGGTGACAATCAGCTCTTCTAAATTCAACTCCATAATTTCCAAAACCCCTCCCCCTAGCTTTCAAGACTTTTCAAACATTTCAGAATTTCCAAAATTGCTCCCCCTAACTTTCCGAAAATTACAAAAATTCCAGAATTTCCAAGAAATCCAAAATTCTCCCCCTAATGGTAAGGACCGACTCTGCCAAATAGGGTCTAGATTTTTGGAAATTTGGAATGTGTTTTTTTTTGTAAATTTTGGAATGAATTGAATGTTTGGAAATTTTGCAGTTTTTGATTTTTTTGATTTCTACGATTTGTTTGAATTGGTAAACTTATTTGCAATTTGCTGGAACCTCTACACATTCATGCAACGCTCCTAAACCTAGTCTTAGTCTTAGTCTTAATTACTATCGTGACTCAGCCTTGTTCTTACCTCTAACCTTAGTACCACTATTATTGTTTGTAGTAGTTTTAAAACTACTCTTAGTGGTGATATTAGCCTTAGTGAAGGTGTTGTATTGATATTAGTATAGTTTAGCATTAGTATCCGCATTGGTATTTAGTATTTAGTATAAGTATTAATATCAATAGCAGTAAGTATGAATCAGTGTCAGTGTTCGTGTTAGTGTAGTGCCAGTGTCAGTGTCAGTGTCGCATTAACATTAGTATTAGTATTAGTATCAGTCTTAATGCTGTCAGTTTTAATATTCGCAGAAGCACTAGTGACACTAGTGTTAGTCTTAATATTAGACGTAGTGCTCATATGTGACTGTTAGTATACTAATAGATTCGTATACTAGCAGATTAATATATCAATACGTTAATATGCTACTATAGTAGTGTAACTGTATACATATATACTCGTATGTGTATATATATATATATTAATGTATTTGTACATTGGTGCATGAGTACACTAATGTATTGGTACATCATAAGTATATTTGTATATTCGTATATTCATATATTAGTATATGAGTCTTTAGTACTTGTGTATACGACAATATTCGTATATTAACCCATTTTTTTGCTATATCAATGTGTTGGTATAGTAGTATATTAATATACCAGCATACTTGTATATTACCGTGTTGGTATATGAGTATATGAGAATATTCATATATTCGTACATCAAAATAGTAGTATATTAGCATGTTGGTATAAAGGTGAGTGAAGAATACTAATATATTAGTACATGACTGCGTTAATGTGTTTGTATGTTAGTATACCGGTATGTATACTTATATACACGAGTATATGCAGGTGTGTATTAGTATTGGTATTACTATACAACTTCATATCTGTTGCAATATGACTATTGGTATCCGTTGGAGTACTACTGTTAATATTAGCATTTGCCTTGTCCTATTCGTATCAGCTTTAATATAAGTGTCAATATTCGTCTTAATAAACTAGTGTAAACTTGAGGATTCAATCAATTGTCAATGTCAGTATTAGTAGATTGGTAATTGTATGTCATTAACAGGCGTGAGTGTATGTGTATTAACATTCGTAGGAGTATTGTTGCTTGTATTGATATTGGTATTAGTATAAATATTGGCATTAGTTAGAATAACCGTATTAGCATTAATACTACTACTAATATGATGTTTCATCTTCGCAGCGATGTTTGTATTGGTATTACCTTTAATATGGATACGAATATCACTTCTAGTATCACTGTTACTACGAGTAGTAGTGTTCATAGGAGTATCAGTATTCAATTTGATATCAATAATAGTATCATGATTACAAATTCTCAGACTTTTATTGATATTGATACAACTCTGAGTATTAATCGTCGAGTATTGGGGTTAGTTTCGTGTTCGTACACGTATGAACCTTTGTATGAGTATGATATTCGTATTCGTAGGAGTATTCATGTTCTTGTTATTCATAATACCAATCTCAATGTTAGTATCAATATCGTTTGGGGTTCTGCTCACACGCACTCTGCTTGGATGCGTCTCTCTGGCTGCCTGCTCAGGTGTAGGCCCAAAAGGTCTTACCTTTCAGTCGTTAGGGTTTGTATTGGTGGTTACTTGTTTTCTGACACTCCCGGGTTCCAAGGCGGAGATCCGTGATTTGGGATTCCATCTCAAGTGGAACATGGGCTTTGCCTACGATGCTTTGTCGTACTTTGGGGCCGACCCAGAGGAGCGACCTCAGCTGGATACGTTCGGGTGGAAGAGGCTGGCATGGTATTTGGCGTACGCCTTCAACGAACGCTGGGTGCTGCCCTTCTCCCATGATAACATGCAGCCGAAAAGCTTGCTGGACCAGATGGCACCTAACAAGCGAGTGGGCGTGGAGGGCCAGTTTGCGCAGCTTCGATTGCTATTCTTGCATCTTGGAAAGCAGCCAGCACCCTTTCAAAAGCACTTTCTTGACTCTTCTACCGATTTTGCTGATGAGGTCCTCGAAAGCATCCGAGCCTCAGTAAAGAGACAGCGAGATAGACACGGAAGGCTAGGGTTTATGGGAAACCATCACCACCGATCCATACATTCCCCATTATTGAAGGTACATGGTGGGTATGCCAGGGCGACCTCTGATGTTCATGGGCTCAGAGATTGGTGTCTTGGCACAGCATGACAGTGCCCAGGAATGGCAGCCACACCATTAACATCATGAAAAGTATTCTGCTGCGACGGTCCGTCCATTTTGGCTGGTTCTGGGTCTGTCAATCAGCACTTATACATAGCCTTTCGTGCATGTTTACCGAAAAAACAGTGACTGCATTCTTTGCCTATGACCTTGCGTCTCATGGTCAAAGAGTCATGGTCGCTGTTCGAGCCCATCGGCACAACGCAAAGCTTGGGTTTAGTTGTTTGTTTGCCGCTCTGGTTCAACATCTTCAAAGCAACCTCTCGACAGAGATCTACCATAGAAGTCGTCTGAACAATCGCCAGTTACTACTCCCAGGATTACTAAGGCCCCCATGTTAGCCCTCCGCATCCCTCGGGCACCTGCAAACTGCAAACACGGATGCTAGCCATACCTGAAAACCCCCAAAGCCCAAAGATCCATCCCGTTTTGCAACCGATAAAAACTCGGCCTCAACGCCTCCAAGGCGAAGGCTTTTCCCTAGCCCAGCCGGTTGACTGGGAGCTTGCAGCTGTGGACCCTGACAAGCAGCAGCTGCCTGGAAGCGATGCAGTTTTCTTACTTAACCTTACAACACAAAGGCGTGTGCAACCCTAAACCCTACCCAAACCTTAAGCCCCTAAACCTCTAAACCCTTGCGGTGTATGATCTTTTCTGTTGAAGCGAGGTTGCGCAGCTGGGTCGCCAAGCTGATGAAGCCGCTTGGACCCTGACCTTGGGTGTAAGACAGGCTGAAGGCGGTGGCGGCCTGGTCTTTTGGAATTTTGGGGTTTAGGGTTTGGGATTTGTAAGGGTTTAGGGTTTAGGGTTTAACGGCTGACGTGGTTTATAGCGCTTGATTAGGGCTGTCAAGTTCCGTGTCGGATCTTTGTCTCGGACTTTTTGTCTTACAGCTTGCAGACGCCAGGAGGTGTACTGCTCCACGGCAGTGTACAGATGAAAGAGATCGATTTTTGTCTGTTCTTTTCCGAATTTCCCGTAGGCTTTTGTCGGGCTTGCTCTTGGAGCTGTCATCCGGGAGCCCGTAGGTCCTGAGATTCACGGGCTCCGGATCCGCCAAAGCCTGGCAGGCTCTACCGTCAGTTGAAATGCCTCCATCGGCAAGAGGACTCCGCTGTAAGGGGGTTAGGTAACAAAGCCTCACAGGCTAGTCCCCCCAAAACCCTAAAGCCTAATCTCGGACGTTCATCGCCATGCCTGCCTCGCGAGTGTGTGAACTTCTTGACTGGTGTTCCGCAGAAACGTCTTGCACAGGACCGCGCGGATGGATTCCATTGGCTCGACACTTTCAGCTTGTTGTTATGCTTTCGGGCTAGATCTTCTTATGTGTAGTTGTTTGGGATTGACGTCGGTTTAGCGGATGAGTGCTGGCAGTACTCAGTACTCCGTCCAAGGCCCCAAAACCCCAAAACCTGACCCCAAACCTGTAAACCCTATATAATTTCCTAACATGAACGGTCTTGTTGATTGACTCTCCTTTTGCAGACAACGAGGCCCTGAAGCACGTCTGTTTGTCATGATCGTGCATTCTGCAAAAAGGCAACCCAAACCAAAGCCTTCAAGGTTGCTCTATGTGTTTCGTTTGGGAGGTTTTAGGTACTGGGTTCCATATAGAATCCTTGATGAAGCCACAAACGGCGCAGGCTCGCGTGTCGTGCATTGCTTACCCAGAGACTCCTAAACCCTAACACCCCATAGTGTTTTTTTGTGCTTGCGCATGCCATCACGTCACCGACAACAGATGCAGCCAGCAGGTCTAATCGAAGTGTCCCCACAGGTAAGTGTGTGTGTGTGTGTGACCGTGCAAGTATATTAAGATACGCATTAGTTATCTTTGGTTGCTACGGTTGTAAACATATGCGTACAGGCGTACAGTACTCACATAAGAATAGCAGTGAGAGAGAGACAGAGGCCTTGGAAGCAGCAGCAAGACATGATGCACTTGGCTGAGGACAAGGATTCCAGCAGCCGCTGTGTCTATGCCTGGAAGCGCTTGGCCAAAGACGAGCCAGAGGCAGCGGCAGTCCTTTGATTTGGGAGTTTCATTTGATCTGCGCATCGGTGATATTTTGTTCTTTGAACTTTGAACAGCTTTTCTAGCAGTGCAGTCTGAACGGGACCCCGCGGTGCCGGCGAGGCAGTCATAACCTCAGTAGACCTCTTGCTACATGTCGTGAGGCTGCTATGAGCTCAGGCTGACCGTGCGAGTAGGAGACTTCGTCTTGCCATGCGAGTGCACTCACCTGCCGAGACACTTGCTCCGAGGACACTTGCGCCGAGAGAGGAGGGAGAGAGAGAGAGAGAGAGAGAGAACACAAGATCGCCAGAGCCGGGACTCTGCTGACTGCCCGCCAACGCCCCAAACACTTTGGGGTCTCGGTGGCCAGTTGATCCCTACATACTGGAAAAAATCGAAAGATGCAGAAGTAAATGCATACATCATTTCTGCGTGCATGTATATCTGGATGTGGTTTTATGAGCATGTCTATGGCACAGACTTGCGTGACATACGTACGGACATGTACAACATAGAGACAAAGTGCTACTTCCACTCTGCTCGGGGATCAGTGCGTATGATGTATATGTGTCAGGCACGTTTGGGGATTAATTAGTGGAACTATATGCCTGCAGGCCATCATCGTCGTAAACGCTTCCATGACGCATGTCAGCCCGTACTACATCAACTCTGGAGATACTTCCGGTGCTTGGAAGTGCGTGGCCGCGACTCATCTCTGACTTGTTCGATGGGCCAACTGATATAAACAAAGCATCTCGAAACCCTGAGAAAGTATGTAGAATAATTGCCTTTTATATAGGTATTGGGCCATTATTCTACCTGCGTTTGAGGGTTTACGACACAGAGACCTCGAACCTTCAACTCTTGTTGTCGTGGTGCATCGTGATGTCGGTCAGTTGTAGCCCTGGCTGCATGCTCTTCCAACTTGTTCCTGAACCGCTGCCTCTATAGACTCCAGCCGTATGTGTTTGTACGTTAACCAACCCTGAACCCTAAACCCTAAAAGTGATGCCATGCCTGGTGCCTTAAAATCCTAACCCACTCCTTGTCTAGGGACTGCTTCGGCCCTTGACCCTCACCATCAACCCTCGACCTCATAACCTCGGGTCGCACATGCCAGCAGAGACCCTGCATCGTATGTTCCTTCCTAGCTAGGCCAAACCATAATACTTCAGCCTTTCTTTTGCGGGTTCTGTTCCATCGCGTGGCCATTCTCCGTCTGGTGTGCAGCCTCCAGGAATACGACATAGTCGCTTGCGGCAAGCTCAATGACCTAGTGTTGTATTGTCATGTGAGACAAATAGATCGAGAGAGGGAGAGAGAGACGTCCTGTCCTGTCGCAGTTTGCCTCATGTACAATCCCATTCCTTGCAGCCACACATTCAAGGTCCGCTTGTGAGAACTGTCGGTGTTGGCTGGGAAGCCGTGGATCAGGGAATTCTCCTAATCTCTGACCTCTGAGCCCTGTTAAATCCGCGAGTTCTTCCGGTCTGTTTTAGTCTGTATTCAGGTTAGTGCAAATCCTTACCCTCTGAAGCAAGAAACCCTTGTCCAAATGAACCTGGGCCGTTAATGAGGCCACTGCACTTGGCGACTGCGTGACGACGCCACGCTCCGCCCGCGTGGTGATGGGCCGTGCGAAGTTTGCGACAGTGCCCTGGGCTGGTCATTGGGGAATTTCGTAGCGTTGTTTTGGTAGGATGGAACTGGGGCTGTAGAAAGGTTCTGTAAGGGTTTATTACAGTTTACACTGAAGGGTTTGTATGGGTTCCCCAGGAGATTTCTTTATTCAAGCCAAAGCAGAGACAGCTGCAGAGACAGCTGGTCCTACAGGGTCTAAAGTCCCCTTGCTGCCCGAGCATCGGAGGGGTCTCCTACTGGTATCCCCTGATCTGATCTCTAAGCAAGGCGATACCTGAAAGTCCATAACGGCTTAGGGTTTAGGGTATTGAATCCCCGGCCCCGACGACAGGCTCGGGGTACTTATAGGGGCAGAAGGTTTTGAAAGGGTGAACGGGAGCTTTTGGACTTTTCTCTACAGTCGATTGGGATTTCTGTCGGGGTCCCTTACTACTTGCAGTTTCGACTTTGCTCGTTGCTTTTCGCTGCCTTCTTAAGGAGCTACCGCCCATGGCGGCACAGATTTGGGTGCCCTGCGAGTGTGAGCACCTGGGCTGAGAGATATCGGCTATAAGGGCTATAAGGCTCTATAGGATACCACCCAGGACCTAGTCTCGAGCTTAGGGTTTTAGGTTTTCGAGTTCATGGCTTATAGCCGTAAATGCCCTGCAACCTATCATAGTATACCATAACATACTGTACTATCACGATATACTACAGTAATGCTTAAATATGCTAGCGGGATCTGGAGTGCTCTTGTTTCCGCACGCAGATACTGCGATGTTATGCTGATATACTGCACGGCAAAAAGCAGACGATGTACGCTCCAGGAAGCCCTCCATCCATTCGGTTTTCAAAGTCTGCAAGCGACCCATGGCCGAATCCTTCGGATTCGACATGTCGCAGCCAAGCTCCATGCACCGCCGTTTTGGCCCAAGGTTCCTTGAACTGTAGACTGGCTCCTCCCGCTCTTCCTGCCTCGTTTTGGTTGCCATGCCGCGTTTTGAGCAACATGAAGAGGCCAGGAAGCCCAGCCCCCTCGATGCAGAGGGCCACGATCTTCCAGGGCCCAGGTGCAGCCTCTCTCCCTTGAGGACTCCGGGTTCCTTTGCTTCCATGTCCAGTCGGCTTGAGATCGACGCCTTGGAGGGCTCCCTTGACACTGCTCGGCTTCAACGCCTGCCATCCAGGAAGAGCAACAAGTCACGCAAGGCGACGAAGTCCACGGCCATGGTGGCTGTCTTCCTTGAGCAGAATGGCTACCTGCACGTGAACGGCGCCAAGTGGTCCTGGGGCCGCAGACGTCACCCCCTGCACACAGCCGTGCGGCAGAACTTGCCCGCGACAGTTCGGGCGCTCCTGCAGCTCGGCGCCAGCAGGACAGCCGTCAGTGGTGGTTTGACAGCGGAGGAGGCGGCGCAGCGCTATGAACGCAGATGGGGTGGCTATGCGGAAGTCCTCTCGATTTTCAAGGAGCTTGATGTGATGGCACAGGAGTGCAGTCGTTCCACAAACTCGCCGTCGGAATCCGACGAGCAGCTGGAAGACAGCACAGCCTGTGCATCGGAGGACTCGACGTCGGAACCCGACCGGCAGCAGGAAGATGCCACCCGCCGAGTAATTTTGTTGTAGGTAGGTCGTCTTATTGACTCATTCCAGGAGAATACTGCCTGGGGTCTGTCCAAGTAGTTTAAGTCCTTCCTGGCCACTCCAAGACACAGATTAACTTACACATCTCTCTGCAAGCACCTCAGAGCCAAAATGTAGTTGGGCACCACAATTTAAAACCAGCAGGCCGAACAAGCTTTGCAGTTCACGAATCGGTTTCTTTGTCTTGGGTCGGTCGCCGGACGCCTTTAGATGCAGGTTTGTCGAGCAAATGCCTCTCACACCTCGCTTTTGAATGAATGAACTTCATTCAGATCTCACCAGCAGCTTACCGGACGTTAAATCGGGCAGCAACTAGCTCACCAAGTCTTTTCTTTGCTTTTGCCAACTTGATTTCAATGAAGGCTCAAGGCGATATAAGCTTGGACACGCCTGGCTGCCGGGATCTTCCTGAATTTGTGCGCTCCGCACCTGCGCCCACGGGCACAGGTTTTCCGGACTGCGATTCGTGCAGCAGTACCCAGCTCCTCAGCAGCTGCAGCTGCGCCTGGAAAAAGCCCGCAGTCCCGAAGGAGAAGTACCCATCGGGATTACCTTCTAGGATTCTAAATATAAACTACAAAAAGGGAACTACTTAGGGGCCTATGGGTTGAGCAAAAGTGAGACTTGTAGACGCAAAAAACCCCGCGAGTCTACAGGGAGGCGGTCGACGAAGCCGCGCTGCTGAACTTCGAAGTCCTCCATCAGGCTCGGCTGTCGGGTTTAAGAAGTCATGGTCTTGTGGCGGAGTTCAGGGTTTACGAGCTGTGAGTTCGGGGTCTTGGGGGTTCATGGTGTTTTTGACTCCCGGGCTTCTCGGGTTTGGGAGGATTTCGAAGGCGAAATGCTTGAAATGAGCCTTCACTATTTGGCCGACCAGGAAACCAGTGCTTCCAGTTATCTCCAGACCTCCCGGACAGTCCCCGCGCGACTTCCATAGCACAGGAGGCCCAGCCGGGTGATGAGCTGCCCCTTCTCAGCAAGAAGATTTTGTGGGCTAGGCCATCGTTAGCCTTTCAATGAGGAGAAGTGAACCCTAAACCCTATAATCCTATGAACCCTATATAAGCCCTAAACCCTAAACCCTAATGGACTGTGGGAAAAATGGACTGTGGAGGGGCGTAGGTTGCGGCTCGGGTTTTCAGACCCCGGCTTCGCTTGAATTCTTCCCTCGGCATTTCAAGACATGGCCCTTGAGATCTGCGCGCAAGCCGTTGGTTTTTAGGGCTGCGTGTCAGCTCTGTAGGTCAGTTCACTCATTGTGGTGTGTCTGGCTTCGCCAATACGATCCAGCCCTGTTGGGGTAGGCTGAGCGGTGTTGCGAATTCCAGTTTTAATTAAGTAGTTTAGCTTGCATGCCTTTTCGCTGTTACCTTCAGTGCGGCAGGCAGCGAATGGTATACATACCTGTATCTTGTTGACGAATGGATGTGTAGGTGCATCCATAGATCATCTCAGGTTCGTCAGTGGCGAGCCGGCACTTGACAAGCCAGGCTTTTACTTAAAGCGAAGCAGCTGAGTGACCTCGGAACCGTTACAAGAACCCTATAGCGTCAGAATCCTTGGTACAAACTCGAAATGACCCATGCTACGTTAAAGCGTTATGAATGAAGCTGCTGAACAGTTTATATAAACCGTAGACGAAGTTGCACACAGCCGAGGCGATTGGTCGGCAACTGTCCAGAATTAGGGTCACTTGGCTGACTCACGGTTTCCGACACTTACCATGGTTTTGGAGGTCTCCCAAGCCCTCGATGAAGAAGAAGAAGAAGAAATATCCTTGATAAACTCCTCGGTAGAGGGCCCAGGGTGGTTTTCTCTCAAAAAAGGAGGGTGAGGGCATCGTCCGCATCGCCAGTGCTCGAAGTTCTGACGGTTTCTCGATCCGATTGCATAGCTCGATTGCATAGCTGCCCGTAGTACATGCTAGGCCTACCGAACTCGTTGCACCTCATGAAGCATACGACCAATCCCGAAACCCTATGCAAAAAAAAACCTGGTATCTTGGAAGATAGGAGCTCCTTCAGCTTCAGGCACGTCTGGATCCCTGTTGGATACAATCTTACATTTTTGTTACTAGAAACCCCAATAAGGATTAAAAATGATCATTTTTAATATATCCCCAATAGGGAACCAGAAGTACTTCTGGGAGGCTACAAGGATTGGAGTGGGTGATCTTCGGCTGTAGCGTACCGGAAGCTTCAGTCTTACTCTTATGGTTTCTAGGAGGGGGTCTTCAGATCAGGGGCTCCCTTAAAAGGGTGCTAGAACCAGGATCCCTCTTCTCAAGGCTTCCGTGTGTAACATCGCTGAATTTTCGTTTCCTTAGGAATTCGAACAGGGTTTTGGGGGTATATTATACTATACTAATATTGTATGGAAGCCCCCAAAATAGTATTGGTACTTAATTAGGCCCCTATGTTATGTTCTGAAAGTCCCGAATCCCGGTCCCTCCTCACTGCACTCGGACTTTTTGCGCAGGAATTGGGTTGTGTCGGAGGGCGTCATCATGGAGACCGACGCCGACACTTTTCCGTTCTGGCAACCGGGCATGGCAATTCTAAGCCCTAAACCCGCAGTTTCTACACCCTCAACCCTACTACAACCCCAAACATACTCTACCTACATCCGTTAAACCCCGAAACGCCTTACCCTTATGTCAGCCGAAACCTGAAGCCGTGGCAGCTCCGCGGTCAGCGGAGCCATGGGAGCTTTTGTATCTTCACCCTAAACCCCTAAACCCTAAACCCAGGCACACCTCGATGAGAATTCCCTTGGACGTGCGGAATCTGGAGTTCAAGATGGTGGCTGCCAGGACCTTAATCCAGCCTCAGAGGTGTCTTCCGCTCGTGAAGATCCCATCTCAGTACAGTTCTAGCAGTTCCCAGAGAGCGCTCAATACCCCTTAATTAATTAAGGAATATACCTTAAATCATAGTATTCAGGCCCCTAGAATTTAAGGTATATTGCTTATTTAAGGGGTATTGGGCTCTCTGGGTTGTCGTTTCTTGTGACCTGAGACTGTTGGGTTTGTCCTATAAGCCCCAGGCCTCTAGCCATGACTTTGGCCGACGTCTTTGACCCTAGAAACAAGAAGCAACCGAGGCCATTCAACGAATACAGTGCCGGAAACCTATAGGCCTTGTTATCACAAGCCTAAAGCCCTAGAAACAAGAGAACAACAACCGATGCTCCGTTTTTAACCCTTTTTTTTCTCACAGAGAAGCAGAAAGACTAGAAGCACAGAAGAGAAGCCCCGTTCCTTCGAACAAGAATGCTGAAACCCTATAGAACCCCCCCAAAAAAAGGTTGCAAAAGAAACCCTGAGCCCTTTTTGTACAGCAATCGGACACCCTGAAACACGCAAGAGGAAGTCCTACAGAGAAGAAGCCCCAAAGTTGGAAACCCAATAGCCTCATTCCCTAAGAGAGTGATGTGTAGGGAATCCCAGCACTAACTGTCCGTAATCCGGTTTTTCAAACCTTTTGGGGGTTTACTCCAAAACAAAGCGAAGAAGCCCTAAACCCTGAACCCCGCTCGTCCTTGCTAAGTGGGAGGGAAAAAGAACCCTAAAAACCCTAAACCGTTTTTTAGGGTTTAGGGTTTAGAGCAGCCAGGTCTCTGCCGCCGGCGAGGAGACGTGGGAGCCCCTGCGCTTCAACCGAGACCAGTCTGAACAAGGGGGTTCCTTTAAAAAGGGGGTTCCTTTAAGGAGTTTCTTTGAGGGTTCCTTCTTTAAGGGGTTCCTTTAAGGGGCTCCTTTGAGAGGTGCCTTTGATTGGATTGTTTTCCTTCCAGGTTGGTACGGTTTCGTCAACGTTTAGTGGTTAAATGGCTTATAGGGCTTGGGGCATGTTTTTTTTCAGAAAAGGGTTCTTAAGGTTTGGAGGTTCAGGGATTCTGTTCTCAAACAGGGTGTTACGATTTGGGGTGGACCCTTTTTTTTTGCAGGGTTTGGGGTTTAGGACTTACCCTTTTCAATCAGGGTCCTTGGGGTCCAGGTTATACTCTTTTCAAACATACTCTTTTCATGAGGGTTTCAGCTTTTAGGGACGTGGGTTCAGGGCATACTTGTTCAACGTACGGTTTCGGGAATTTCACGGCTGGGCTTTGATGCATTGGGGTGAGGATTGAGTAGGGGCTATTACAGGGCTTAAGGATGGAATCTGAATGATACCCAGAGAGCCCAAGACCCCTGAATTAAGGAATATACCTTAAATCATAATATGAAGGCCCCTATAATTTAAGGTAGGTTCCTTAATTAAGGGGTATTGGGCTCTCTGGGTAAATATGTTGCGGGGCTTTGTGGTTTTCTGACAGTCTAGGGACTTCCCATGTGGAGCTGCCAGGATCCGTCAGCATCATCCCCGGCGTCGTCCAGCGAGTAAGTATCGAGTTTGGGGAGGTGTAGTGGTGCAGTTTGACCTGGCCGCCATTCTCAGAAGTGTTCCGGCGGCTGGGACTCTTGCATGTGCTGGCTGTGCATCCTACACCAGACTCTGCGCCTCTTTGTAAGAGGGCAGTGAGAGTTGGGTCTGTCTCGAACTCGAGGTTGGGTGCAGCTTGCCGTCAGTCCTGTCACATACTGCTTTTGCTACGGTTGCTACGGTTGTGTCGGTGTTGCATGCATACCCAACCTTTGAGCGGACAGTGTTGCTGTGCACGTACGCCGTGCCTGTTCCAAGGCAAAGTCACAAACGGACCTTTGTAGCAGTCGTCAGCCACGGCCTCATGACAGAGAGGCAAAATATTGTGGACAGCGCCGCCGCTACAGGCAATGTAGGAACCTGATAAAGAACGGAGTTGAGAACCAAAAGTGTAGTATACTACTAGGGTCCATAGTATACCGGGGGCTTCTTGCTCAGGTTCCTATATCACCATGTTCAACCTGGCTCTCTGTTCCATGTCAGGCTACACGTCGCAGGAGTTCGAACTGGCCCGAATACAGGACCCTTAAAAAAAGACAGGGTTTGTTGTAGTTGCGAGAGCCACAAATAGGAGAGGATCCCGAACATGGGACCTATTCGGGTTTAGGGTCATGGCTGAGGCTTTGCTGCGAGACCTGACATGGGCAGCTAGTCCGCCAAGGAACGCCACTCCTGTTCTTCTAGGATTGAGTATACTGTTACTGTGAACTCGACGGCGGAAGGAACCCGATACCATGCCGATGCCTTGAAACCCCAGAAAGCCGAAACTCGCCCTAAACCCTAAACCCCTAAACCCAAGAACCAACCCTTTAGGAGCCCCGATCCTCCAGCAACCAAAGGCACTAAGAAATCCGAATCAAATCCTCGAAAAATGATTTCAGCTTTCCGTTCCAAGCGGTAAAGGAAGGCAAAGACGCTTTCCAGAGCAAGGGCCGCCGCAGACCCTTTTTAACGGTGGTTGTTCCAATTCAGGCTCCCTTGTCACATTCGTCGGGAACTTATGAGACTTCCAGATTAGGGAGTGTAGGGGTTGAGTGTAAACGGGAAGAAGAGACGGATCTGTAAAGGGAGCCGTGGCTTCGGAACAGCCAGCAACTGCCGGCGTCACTTCCCAGAGAATTTTGAATTCCCTACATGACCAGCACCCAGACCTAAGTGCACCCGGAGGAGCCTTCACTTATGCCTCCCTTCCCATTCCATGTTCCACTATGCCCTACTCTGTTAAGTCGTGCATCGGGTTGGCCATGGATGGATGCAGCTTACCTCTTGGGTCGGTCTGGTTCGAAAGCAGAGCCTCCAACTCCTAGCTTATTACGGCGCTTCGGGCCATAGGCCCTACATGAAAAACTGAAGTGCCCGAGACCTGCGCTTAACTCATGAATCCCAGCGGCTGAAGTATGAAACCCGGCCATACTAGAGGATGCCGAGACGGCGTAGCATGTAAGGTCGCAGGACACCACCACTAGCAAAGGAGCCACAAGTAATCTCCTTCCGTGCTTTGCAGAGTGCAGGGCCATAGCATTGCCTCAAATTTGGGCACCTGTGGCCGAAGTCCTAGGCACCATGTAGCCAGTGCTGCCTAGAAATCGACTCAAAGCTTCAAAGGAGCCTTCTGAATTAGGGCTTGTAGGGCTTATTGTCTTAGTGCATTGCAGTCCCTGCTCAAAAAAAGGGCTTATTGTCGGGTTATTAGAATACAAACCCTTTCATAACAAGTCTGGGGGAGCTGGAACACAAGAGAAGTGACTGGGCCCGTTGCGGTACAGCTCTCGTGGCCATTCTATCCTGTGTCTCTAGAGCCTTTAAGGGAAGGGATGACGGGGTCAAAATGGAGCTACCTCGGCTGCGACGGCTTGTGCAACGCAATCCGCTTCTATCGGCCCGTCCTTCCTTCCGCTTACATTGACAAGTGGTTCCCGCGTCAAAGGCGCGCTTGCATCAAGCATCAACTACGTTCCCATATTCAGTCGAGAGCTGCCTTCCTTTGCGCTTATAGTGATGAAGTGAATTCAGCAGGATTTATACAGGGTTTAGACTCACAAATGAGCGTCACCGAACTGTCGCGCATTTCCCGTCTGATATCACTGGGCCGCCCGTGTCGCAGAAGCAACGTCCCCCACGAGGACAAAAGGCCTTTGCCGTAAGCAGTGTTTGTGTCAAAATCTTTGTACTCCATGAAGCTGAATCCCCACACACGGGATTTTGGATGCAGGGTTATTCGGGTTGTCGGCACTTTCTCTCTTTTGGGATTGTTGCGGCTTGTTGTGGGTGTTTCGGCTTTCGAAATTTCGGGTAGGGGCTTTCAGGTGTCTCTGTTAGGATGGCTTGGAAGAATCCTTGGGTCAGAAATAGATGCTTCAAGCGGAAGTAACTCACCCCCTTCCCTTCAGTGGCATCTCAACCTCCAGCAATTCTCGTTCCAGCTAGGCTCTTGCGAAATGAAGACAGGGGCTTGGGGGTCGGGGGCGGCTAGATGCAAGATCTTCCTACACACCTTCTTTCAGAATCTGACAACCCCAAAACCTGAAACCCTAAACCTCAATTGTATGGCTAGTGTGCTGTTGTCCGCCAATCTGCGTCGTCTACCAGGACCCTCGCCCAGGCTTGTCCGAGTGTGAGTGCTGAAACCTCAATTCTAATTCAGCCTGAAGCCCCGAGCAGATACCCCGCTTCGCACAGGCAAGTGCCACCCCGGCGGCAGACGATTCCTGGCCCCGCCCCCAACAGGTCTCTAAACTCAAGGCGAGAGTAGCAGCCGAGCCTCAACCACCGACATCTCAACGCTGAATCCCTGAGCCCTTTGCGGCCCTTGCGGTTAGCGAGAGCTTTGGCATGGGTTTTAGAGGGTAATTTATCTGAGGTCTTCGTTGTTGCAGAAATGGGCAGTTTTCTAAACTAGGGTCCCTTTCGGGATCCTTTTTATAAGAGTGCTGTACTTTTTGGGGGACCTAAAAGGGAGCTTAATTTAGAGAACTACCCATATATAAAACATGGTCACCCCGAAGCCTTTAATACTCAGCAGCATCGAAGTCGATGGCGCAGTGACGCAAAAACTCACGCCGCCTACGCAAGTGCACAGTATGGTTCTGTTCCCAAAGGCAGCCACTTCGCGATCTTCTCTGAACGAACCGCGGGTAGAGGCGTGTCCGCAAACTTGGTTGCACCTTTGTTCTCGCCGCTGCAGTAGCACGGGCCCAAAAATCATAGAGACCTGGTCCACTTGCTGGCAGGACTGCCGGGCTTGCTTGAGTGGAGAGAGTTCCATGGGGTTATGGGTTTTAAGGTTTAGGGTTTTGGGTTTTGGGTTTTGGGTTTAGGGTTCCAAAGACTAGTGGTACATCTGTTTGAGGGGCGTATGTTTCTCATGCGGGTCCCGCTCGTGAGAGCTTCATTTCGGGGCGCCACCTCTTTCCTGAAGCTCATGGTGTTGGTGCTTGTGAGGACGGGTGTCATCTCATACCCTCTGGCCACGCACCGCCAGCATCCATCCATCTCTATTTCCTGCACCGTCGGCACCATGTGGCAGTTTCAGGATTCTGAAAGCAGCATGAAGCTGCTTTGAGCATCTCTGAGCCTAAACCCTAAAGTCTGCGTGTTGTAGCTTGGTTTGCTTCGGATTCAGTGCTCACCAGTGGCCATCCGACCCGGTGTACAGCGGCGGATGCCCGCGTCCGCATACCCGGAGAGAGACAGAGCGAGAGAGAGAGAGAGAGAGAGAGCGCGCGAGAGAGAGGGAGAGAGGGAGAGAGAGAGAGAGAGATATATATATATATACATATATATAACTGCCCTCCGCAACTGTCGGGGGCGCCGACGGCGCACGGGTAGGGGGGGCAACCCTCCTGCCCATAGCCCTGCCGAAAGAAAGATATATATATATAATACATATATATATATGTATATATATATATATGTATGCCATTATCTTTGGGCAACTCCTCACCGTAATCCGGTGGAAAGGAAGGTCATTATCTTTGTTTGAGTGATGCTTCTTTTTTTGGCGAGTGTTCTGTCTGATCTCCGCTTCAAAACAAAGACAGGAATAGCTTGTGCATCAATTCCTATCAAGACCACAGACAAGCTAAAGCTTACACTCCAGAAGAAGGAAGGTACATAAGTCAAAACACCAAAGTTAGCAGGCAAACGAAGGAAAAGCAAATATTAATGCTAAAGACTAAAGTTCACCGTCTGGAAGGATGCTTCCGCGCGCCTTTGCCTCCCTGAGACCGTCTCTGCGGCCGTCGCGAGGAGTGCAGCGCCACTTCTCGGATGCCTGGCATGGACTGCCCCAAAACCCCAAAAAGATAACTTTCGGAGGCTTCGGTGGAAGGTACCGAGAGTTGTCTATCACCCAAACCCCTTCGTTGGGATGGGTATCTTGCGGGTGCAGGAATAGACAGTAGACCTCATCCACAGGGGAGTGATAGGTCAATTGCCGGGGAGGGTCTTTAAAAGACCGCTTGTAGCAGAGACTCCTTTTTGAAGATCAGCCCTCCATGCCCGTTTCTCTTTGTTTTTTTTTTGGTTTTGGCGTGGGGTGTTACGCAGAGGTTAAGATGGTTAGGCTTGAAGCTAGAGGGCCATTGCGACTACATAGGTTTTTGGAATTTAGGGTTTGGGAGGTTTAAGTGTTTCGACGATGTGGGCTTCAGGAAGATGATATCAAGATGTTGCATTTCATCCGTAGCACACTGTCATGTTCTTGAAAGAATTCTGAGCATGATGCCTCACCGCGGGTAATAGCAGGTAGATAAGATGCTACAATATAAACCTCCCAACCCCACCTAGCCGGCAGCCGTGAGCAAATCTGGGAGAACGAGGTTCATCATTTTGAGGTACTGCACCTAGGGATATGGAAGTAGCTTTCCTCATTGTGGCATCCTGATGCAGAACTACTTGAAGCCAGGAATTTATCTCGTGCATGCTGTCAGTTTGGGCTTTGTTCCCACATGTTTGTGCTGTAGGATGCCGAGCTCAAGAACAACCCTAAGCCCATAGCCTTGAACATACAGAAAGACTTGAAACTCCAGAGTCCTCCCAGAGTTTCGACAGCCTCTGACGAGCGAGGCCGTCACTTTGCCGGCAGACTCCAATCAGGCGCAGGGCATCGGCCAGTACGCCAAGGAGCTCCTCCTTGCCTTGTTTTTTCCCAGGGTTTGGGTTTTCCGGGTCTGAGGTCGGAGAGAATTTTAGGGGGTGGTTGGGAATGATGATAGGCTCCGTAGGCTGAACACAGCAAATGCCCGTAAGTAAGGGGTAAACCTCAGAGTGCTGGGTTCTACTGTCTTCGCACCTGCTGCATTGAAAAAGGCGCGGTGAGCCTTGAAGGAAAGGTCCGAGTTTGAGTGTGGGCATTCGATTTTTTGACGGTGCCGGCAGCACAAGGAGAGCAGATGCATGATCAGCTCTCAGCCGCGGTACCTTTGGGCCGTTTGGGCTTTTGGGTAGAATGCACAAAATCGGACCTGGCAAAAAGGTGCTTTCTAAGTCGACTTCGCATCGTGCACTGCCAGGACCTCATAGATGGGAAGTACGGCGACAATGTTGATGCTTCCGTCTATGAGCGCGTGGAGATGTTCCACACAGATTCCGCAGGGCCCCAAGACAGTTCTCGTGTCATCTCGCTACTTCAATCCGACCCTCAAAGCGCAAAACTCCCTCCGCAGAATCCCGCTCCCAGGTGATGTGCGGCATCTCGGCACTGGCATTGAAGACAAATGCCCCGACCTTGTTGCGCGAGGATCGTCCGGCGCACTTTGTGAAATCTCTCGAGGTTTGGGGTGTGGGATTTAGTTGGACATGGCTTTAGGGATCTTCGTTCATGGAGTTGCAGGGCGAGGGGTTTCGAGTTTGGGTCGGCCAAAAGTCAAGGCATTGCAGTTTGCCTTTTGAAGACACCCCGAAGCCTTGTGCGACGCCTTAAGCATGTCCTATGTTGCTTGCAGGAGGCACTGACCTACAAGGACACGAAAGGAGCCACCGTCTTTGGTAGCAGCGCCCATCGGCTGAACGGGCTTGGCTTACTGGGGTTCTTTTCCCAAGGCTCTTTGGTGTTGTCTGGGTTGAGGCTTGAGGAGCGTCAGGCTGAAGCTCGGCAAATTGGGCTTCAGAGGTTTGGCGCCCTTCCCATAAGTAGCGGCGATGGACTCAGCAGTACTAGCGCTACTTGTATAGAGGTATGTCTTACCCCTACAACTACCATTGGTATTCATCACGCCAGGACATGTGTGTTTCTCTGTTGATGGCGGTGGTTAAAGTCCTTGAGGATGTTAACGACCACGGCAACAATCGTAAGGAGCAAAATTGCGACATCGACAATGTCAGTGATTAGGGAAACTAGTTCCGACAATGAGAGGCTTTTTGTCGGGCTTGCTGGTCTGAGAGCTCGGTTTCGAAAGGCTTGGCAGCCAGAATTGTCATTGATAGTAACGGCAACAGACTAGAGGAGAAAGTCTTACTGGTAATCGCTATCGAGTTCAAAAGCTACGGCGATGTTCCACACCGAACAGTCACAACAACACGGGCTCAGATGGTTGGTTTGAGGAGACGTCATAGACCTCTGCCTGGCAGCCGGGGTTTATGATTTCGGCCTTTCACATCGTTTCGAGTCACTTGAAGTGACAACTCAAGGAAAAGTGCGCGCCGGAGAAGGTGATTGCTGCCAACGCCTCTGCCGCAGCTCGACTGGCTAAAACGAGGGCTTGTCGTTACCGGCGTATGAGCACCCTTCCGAGCACCTGTGCAGCCTTTGATACTTGTAGAGCCTTGGACTAAGGAGTCGCAAAACTCGTTTCTTTCGATCATGCAGTTGCAGCTGAGTTACAGCTGCCATCCACCCAAACCGTAAGCCATCGCCAATTCAAGCCCTATAATCTCTAAGCCTAACGTGAGGCGTGCGAGCTGACAGGAAAAGAGTCGTTAACAAAAAGCAAGTGATACCGTTGATGATATAAATCCTGCATTACCTGAAGGACCCTAAACCAATGGAATTATGGTATATTCCTTATTATGGATAATGCAGGAATTATATCATCAACCGTAAGACCGCTGCCTGACGAGAAGCCCTTAGCCCCACGTCGCCCGTCCCTAGATGTCGCAAGTTTCATCAGCATCCTGCTGGTTTCTGGGTCGAGGCTGAAATCGCTAAGGGCTCCTAAAAAAGGATCCCTCAGCTGCGTCCTTGTTGGATAGATTTTTTGCCATGTTTGTAATAACAAAACCCAATTAAGGATTAACACATGATCAATTTTTTTAATTACAGCCCCAACAAGGGTAGGAACCAGTCAGGGGTACCTGGATTTGGCGTTTACGGGTTTAGGGTTCCGAACCCTGAGCACTGAACCCTACAGTTGCGGGTCAACGGAGGAGCTGAGCCTCAACACTGCTGGTTCCGGTTGAGCCGTAACCCCCCAAAATACTCGACACCCTGAACATCCTATACCCTAAACCCCAAACCCCTAAACCTGTTTCCTCGCTTGTGGGCATAGATCCTTAGCCATGCGAGAGGGAAAAAAACCCCTAAACCCTAACCTCGCCAGGCTTGTCCCAGTTGTGAGTGCTGAAACCCCTAAACCGTAAACCCCTAAACCCTGAACATCCTATACCCTATCAGCCCTGAAGCCTATCTTACCTATAGTCGCCATTGTTTTTTGTCTTTCTTTTGGGTTAACAGTTTAACATTAAGGACCCTAAACGGTAACCCCCCCCAAAAAGGAGCTAGAATGGAGACCAAAGGGAACCCCAATTCAGCCCGAAGTCCTTCGTTTCGTTTCGGTCGGAGCCTCTGAGCCAGAGAGCCCAATATCCTTTAAATAAGGAACATACATATATATACCTTAAATTATAGGGGGCCTTAATATTCTGAATTAAGGTACATTCCTTAATTAAGGGGTGTTGGGCTCTTTGGGTCGGAGCCTCTGAGCCACATATACCTTACATTATAGGGGTCCTAATATTATGATTTAAGGTACATTTCTTAATTAAGGGGTGTTGGGCTCTCTGGCCCCGCAGGTGCGGGAGTGGGATTCCAATGGCACTGTCTTCGGCCTCTGAGCTGCAAACCGCTGCAGGGCTAAGGGTTTAAAGCTGGTTGTTGTTTGGTGGACCCTAAGACCCTAAATCCTCAAATCCTCAGGTAAGGGGCTTAGACTTGGTCTTGCTGACTTGGGTCTTCTCTGCCTATGGGATGTTCAGTGCTGTTTCACGCCGACTTCGCACCATGAACCTCGCCTGGCATGTCCGAGTTGCGAGAGCGTAAACCCTACACCCTATAAGCCCTAAACTTGCATGACAGACATATCTGAACCTACCCTACAATGCGGGCTCGTCCAAGCTAAGTGGGAGGGAAAAAAATAAACCCTAAACTTTACGGCTTATTTAGGATTATAGGGCTTGGGATCTCGGGGGCTTGAGCTTCATCGGCTGCAGGGTTTGGAGCTTAGGCTTCATCAAGGTGCAGGGCATGCTGCACGAAACGCTTTAGTCTTCAGACTGGCCCACCCCAAGATCACTGACTTGTATAACTAGGGTTTAGGGGTTTAGGGGGTTAGGGTTTAGGCTTTAGGGTTTAACTCACAGGGTTTTGAGGCCTGTTGTATATGTTTAGCCACAAAGGACATCTCCTATGCGGGGACGGCGGTTTTCGTTTGTCTGGTCACAGCAGAAAGTGCAAGGTTCACTGTGGCCGAACTTTTAAACCAGACCGATAGCAACAACAAGAGTAGAAATCATGGAGACTGAGTAGAAAGAGAGTAGAATTCCAAACCCTAAACCCTAAACCGGGCCCTAGAAGCCTTATAAGGCTCCTCGTCTGTAGGGTTTCTGCCTGAGAGAGCTTCGGTGTCGAATCATGCACCGACAACTGAGGATTCAATCCGAAGATCCCTGGCCATGATGCAGGCGGCGACCGATGTTCGAGTTAAAAGCACAGGACATAAGTTTGGAGGTGGCATCCCAGAGAGAGATTCATAAGAAGCATTGTTCAGGCAGCATACGAGTGTTCATGGGAGCTTCAGGGCGGGTCCATCGAAGTGAGCCGTCATACAGATTACATAGGTGCGGTAGTCGTACTGCTAACGGCATTCAAGTTCTGCCCTCCGCGAAGCAAGCCCTCTTGCTCTTAGCTCGCCAAAAAGCAGTTCCATGTCTTCAAGAAGAGTTAAATAAGCCCAGGGGAAACTTGCTGCGTGCTCCCTCCAGGCTGAGTAGCCAACACGGCGGTTACCATGAGACTCTGGCAAGGTGAGTTTGGCCACAACGACTTCTACCCAGTCGTCATGGCAGCTGCGCAGGCCCAGGTTTTGCAGAGGGGGCGTCATCGCATGTCCGTTCTGGCGAGTTAGTGCTCTGGTATCACGTCGTCTCACTGTCCCTACTTAGCGGTTTTCGGCTGCTTCGTTTTCTCATCCCTTCTTACGATGATGGACTAGTGCAGAATTGGAAGAGAGTATGTCGAGACGCGAGTGCCGAGTAAGTCCGGAGGCTCCAGCTCAAACAGGCTCAGGCATTGAAGGAATCCGCACAACCAAAAGACTGGTTTGGGGCTCATTCGAGGTTTAGGGCTTATAAGCAGCCCTAGGCCGCAAACTCAGGTGACAGGTAAGGTGGATGGCAAGAAAGCCTTGCTGGCGCTGCTTGGCACAGCAAGTCTCACAAAAGTTCTGGGTTTGCATAGAACCTTAAATGCCTACAGGGCTAGGGTTCCTCATTCAGCCGCATCATGTGTTGGTAAGCAGTTTTGCATGGTTCAACTACTAGTAGGGTGTTACTGCTTAGGGCGAACGGCTCCGAAGAGTCAACATGGAAGGGGAGAATCAGCGTATGTTGTGTTTCAGCAACATCTCAACATATTGCCGCAAATTGAGTGGGGACGTGTAGTTTGTTTTTGTTGTAGCTCGGTTGGCAGTCGAGCATACCATCTGTACATCTTGCACATGAGCAGTGCTTCTGTCTGGAGTGTCCGCATCACTGGAGATGTATTGTGCACTGGTTCCCGGGCTCGAAGATCTCAATCAGTCCAAGTGACCATCACCTACTTTAGCCAGCCGCGGATACCGTTGTCATCACACATCAATGGAACGCGTGCCAAGTCTAAAGCGATTTCTGGGACACATCCAGGCATACAGTTACCAGTTACCTCGTCTTGTTCGGAAGCATTGTGGCTTCCGTTGCTGCTTCGTCAGTTGTGTCTTCATGTCTGCTTCAGCGCAAAAAGTAGTATCATCAAGCGGGAGAAGGAGGGCAAGCGTGTTGCCCTCGAGATCGGCGCAAGAGATAGCTATGACGATGTTCCAGAGCAGGATCTGGAGCTGATCCAGGAGTGCCGCCAGCCGAGGTGAATGGTTTGCGGTGCCGAAAGCTGTTGAAGCATCGAGTAAAAACAATGCCGCAGTATTCAATACGGCTATGGCCGCTGCACTGAGATGTGACCAGTGCAAGAAAGGCCTGGACATCTTTCACCACCTGAAACGATATCGTGTTAAAAAGAACTTGAAGAGCTACTGTTGTGCAATTCGGCTTTTTGCCGAGCGGGAGCAGACGAGTCATGTCTTCGGCGTCTTGGACGATGTCCAAGGTGAAGAATTTTGGAGTGACAACGAGAGCGCATGCTCCGCTATGTGTGCGATGCTGTATGCAGTCTCGAAAACAGGCAACGTGACTTGTGCTGCCAGCCTTTTGGACCAAATGGAGCGACGGGGCAAAGTACCTAACATTCTTAATTGGAACCAGGCCTTGAACGCATGCAAGGTTGCATGCAGCCCGAATGCAGCCGCCTATTTGTTTAAGGAGCTGACGCTCGAGGTTTGAACGCGACTGTGGTTACCTGTTCGCTCGTGATCTCCTGTCATGCCGGTCGGCCTTTGGATGAGATCTTACCGTATGTCGATGGCATGTTGGCTCGAGGCATTGAGCCTGAAACTACATTCGTGGAAGAACTCGTGACCGCAATCCTTGATTGTCGCATTGTGGAGAGACAATTGGATTTGCTGCTCCGGGAGGCAAGGTCCAAGACCTCCACGATCCCTTCAGCACACAAAGGGCAGGCGTTGAGAATTCTGGATGGGGCAGTTGCCAAGGCAGAGAGGAAAGCTCGTTGATGAGGTTATTTCGCCAAGTTCGGCTTGAAGAAGTCTAAAAAGCTGCGTTTCGAGTCGTCGTGGCTCAGTGCTGGAAAAAGCACTGTGAAGTGAGGTCCATCTTCATGTCTTCGATGTTCGTTATGATGCAGGTTACGGGGCCCAATCAATCACAAGATGAAAGCCGCTCTGCCTCATCAACACGCCAATGTGTGCGTGCCTGCGGCTTAATGAAAAACCGGTGGCAAAGCTCGAAACCAATGGTATGTGGATCAGCAGTACGGCCACTTCAATTAGCCCCAAACAACGTGCACGACGCGGTTGCTTCGTTACGGTTCCGCCAACTACCGTTCATTGCAGTCTATCTCTGCTTGGGGATCTAAATATCCGCTGGCATAGCTTGATTCAATGTTGTGAGGTTCGTATTTATGCACGTGCCTTTCGTTCTGCTGCTTATGTTGCCCACAGACCACAGTTCCTGAACGCGCGGACCACGGTTCCTGAAAGCTTGAAGCTGCCCAAAATACATCATGGCCAGATACTCCTTGAGCATGCTGCGCAATGCAGTGTCGTGTTCTTTCAGGGCCTCGATTAGGCTGTGATCCGTGCTGCCTCTTCTGCCTATAATGGTAACCCCCAAGTGCATTCTTCACACCTGCACCGAGGATGATAGCCCTGGATGAAATCCGAGGACGCCTGGCAGAGGCTTGGAAGGGACAACGTGCAACACAGCCAGAACCCTTAAGCTGCGGAGTTCCGGCATCATCTGAGCGAAACAAGTCCGCAGCCTCCCCGACCTGCCTTGCTTGCTCGGCCTTCCGAATGTGGACTTTAAAGACCTTCCCAGACCCAAATTGCCTACCCACGATGTCAGGTCTTCAGCCTCAAGAGCCGCTTGATGGGCATTGCTGGATGTTGGCGGGATTCAAAGTTCAGGGATACCTTCAATGGCCAGGATGTTGAGGAATTATATGCAGCCATCCTGCTGTTCAGGGTGCTTCGCTACTGATCGGCTCCTGTTTTCTTCGAAAATTTTCGAGTGTTTAGCATCTGAGAACATCGGGCCACGGCTGTTGCGCAGGGCGAAATATTGAAGCTTTGTCGGTTTTCGGGCTCAGGGATCTGAAATGTTGGATCGCTGGCCTTTCAAGCTGTGGGCCTTGTTTAAAGGTTTCGTGTGTTGGATTGCTGCCACCCGGAATGCGTGAGCTAGATCCAAGTCGGACTCATCCTTTCGCTCCCTCTTGTGCGAGTTGTACATCACAGACCTGGCAAGCAGTGTTTGAGCCGATTGTGGATCCGGGGGGGGAGGGGGATTTGTGTTCCTACTGTAACGGTGATTGTGAAGAACGTCCTGCAAACAGACTTGCTTCGTCGTTACCATTTGGTTCGGGGTTGTGCTAGCTTGGAGCGAGTATGGTGGCTCCTTGAGAACCTATATGCGCATTATAGATTTGCATGCATACATGCATCCTTGCTGGCATACATTCATAGAGTCATCATTTTTGCACGTATCATTCTTTCGTTCGTGCATTTGTTCATCCATTCACGATGACCCGTCCATTCGTTCACAAAATTCATTTATTGAGTCAGTCAGTCACTCATCCGAAAATCCACTCATCCATCCATTAGTTCAATCATTCAGTGAGTCAGTCAGTCATTCAGACTTTCACTTCATTCAGTCATTCGTTCACTCATACATTCATGCATTCATTGACTCAGTCAGTCACTCACCCGAAAATCCGTTCAGCCATTCATTCATTCATTCATTCATTCATTCAGTCTTTCTTCATCCACCCATCCATTCATTCATCCATACATTCATTCATTGGATTGATTGATTGATTCATTCATTCGTTCTCTCATTAAATCAGTCAGTCACTCATCCGGAAATCCAGTCTTTAATTCAGTCATTCATTTATTTGATTCATTCCTTCATTTCACTCATTTATTTCATTCATTCCGTTCATTCCATTCATTCATTCATTCATTCATTCATTCATTCATCCGATAACCATCCATGCATGCATGCATGCAGTCAGCCAGTCAGTCAGTCAGTCCGTCGTGTTGTTTGTTTGTGTTGACATGGATATGCTGGTGTTTTTGCTTGGGTGTCCATCTACATATATATATATATATACAAACACCCACATCTATAAAACTTTGCATGTATGCATGTATGTATGTACGCAGGTAGGTAGGTCGGTATGTATGTATGATGTATGTAGGTAGGTATGTATGTATATATACATACAAACATACATACATACATATACATAGACATATCTATATATATATATGAGCACATAGATAGCTGATTGATAGGCAGGCAGGCGGGCAGGGAGGTAGGTAGGTTGGTTTATAGTGAATCCAGCTAAGGGCTAGTCAGTTCTTCTGGTGGGACATTTGTGGCTTTTGGATGAAGAGTGATCTGTATAAGCAGTGCGACCAAGGCTACAAGATTGATCATGTGGTGCACGGCCGCTTATCTGCTTTCAGCTTTGTTGCTGCTCACGGCTGTGTTTGCTTAGGAGGGCGGTGTATTTCTTCTGCCATTTTCGAGGCGGGGTTATTGCGCAGAATCAGATTCCGTATGATATTATGACCCTAAACCCTAAACTCTAAACCATAATATTATGGTCTTAAGTCATCAACACACAGCCCCAGGCTTAACTTCTGTCCCTACAGGATTGGAGTCGAGAAAGGCGGCTGCAGCCCAGCCCAGAAACATCGGCCAAGATCTTCGGAATTTGTCGATTTTCGGAAAATGCCGACGAACTGTGCGCGTCTTGGTCTGTAGGTCTTTAGAGCTACGGCGCAATAACCCACTCCAATTTCCGAGTCAGGACTATGTTGAACTACACCCCTTCACGTACCAAGACTCTAGAAAGCCCTGTGCCCGGAATGCCTTCGACTCACGGGTCGCCCGAACCATCCGCGTTTGCCATTCTCTCCGGAAATCCGGCTCCAGGTCACGACCTTTGGGTCACGTCAAGTGGTCCCTAGCGGGTGACAGATGCCAGTCCAGCCAGCAAAGGGTTCGCCGGCTTCGTGCAGCGCAGAAGGAAATGCTAGCCAGCATGGCTACACAACCCATGACAAAGAATCTCCGTGCATCTCTCCGACCCTTCTGAAACCGTGCAAATGTCGGGACAACCCCCAACTCCAAATCCAAGAGGAAGCGCCGACACCTTGAGACCCGAAACCGGCACAAGTCGAAGCTCGACTTTGCCAGCCGAACCCTGTCCGAGCGTGAGCGCCGAAACCCTAAACCCCTAAATCCTAAAACCTAAACCCGAGGCCTAAACTCGAAGCCTAAATTCCTCCCAGGAGCCATTGCTTCCGCTGCCGTCTACGGTGCGCTGCTGGGCGCCTCTGTGGAAGAGCTCCGCGGCTCAAAACGTGGGGTTTTGTTAAAGAGAAGTTCACATGGTAGCTTCATCAATTTAGGAATATGTTTGTCCTTTAAAACAAACGTTGCTCCTGCTTTCTAGGATCTTTTGCATGTCTGCTTCATTTCTGAAGCTCTCATGCTGCCATGCAAAGAAGGAAGAGGGTTGGGATTCTGCACATGTCCAAGACATGCTATTCGATGTTTGTAGTTGGTTCTGGCATTCATCATTACCGCAGCCGGCGGAGGTGTGCATGTTTACGTGTATGTGTGTGTATGTGTATGCCTGAGTACCTCGATGCCGACTCTATGCTCGCCTGAAGTACACAAGCCTATTCTGCATCTTTGCACTGAGCAGTTCGTTCCTAGACCACAGAATCGCCAGACTTGACTCGGATGCCCCGCATGATTTTAAGAACCTACCCATAGGCCCCTAAGTAGTTCCTTATTGTGGTTCATATTTAGAAGCCTATAAG
>CAJNJA010100029.1:32154-46761 GCA_905231915.1 Symbiodinium necroappetens
TCTCAGGACGAATCGAAGGGATCCCTTCTCGCAGGCACAGAGGATCATTGAGCTTCTCACATTAAGGGGGTCTATCAGCGGAAAGACAGGGCCCAAGCAGATGCCTTCCATGCCTGAACAGTTGATGACCCCAAACCCAGGATAGCAAGTTAGGCTCGCCACATTCTCCTTCCATCCGAAGCCCGAGACTGAAGGGTGGTATCTCAGAGCCATGAGGCGCTGTTTTGTGTTTCGGAGCCACGGCGACTGTACCAGGAAAGAGCAAGGACAACATCGACATCACCCTCAGCCCTGGGACTCAGACGCGGGGGGGAGGGGGGGGGGGGGGGNNNNAGGGTTCAGGGTTTATAGGGTTTTTAGGGTTTAGAGGGTTTACGGTTTAGAATTTTGATCTCTAGTGCAGGCTTGCCCGATGCTGCTTTTCCACAGCTGGGCGCGGGGTTTCTTCTGACTTTGATTTGTTGTCCGGGTTCATGCGTTCGGTCGTTCAAAGCTTCAAGTGCTCAGACAAATAAGTGTGGATAGGTTGATGGTTAGCTGGCGAGCTAGCTAGCTAAGCTAGCTAGCTAGCTAGGTGGGTAGGTAGATGGCGACAGATAGGTCGATGGATATGTAGTGGTACAAACTAACCACATGAAACAGCTCATCATCTTCAGATGCAGAAGTTTCGAGACAGCTGGAGCATCTTGCTGTTCACTTGCTTCCAGACTGACTGTGGTTTCATGGGCTCATTGAGGGTGTGAGACACGATGTGTGTGTCGGTAATGGGCTCGCAAAGGGTGGTTGCAGGCGAATTAGCCTGCAGACTCAGAACCTTAAAATATCCTATAAATCCTCAAAGCAAGCCCCTTTACCCTCAAAACCCGGAAGCCTTGTGAATTCATGTAAAGAGGGCATCCGGTCGCGACGGCTTTGGATGGGTTGATCAAGACATGGCCCGAAGCCCAGGCAACAAGGTTAGATGGGGCGTGGGCCCAAGCCCCTTCAACCTCGTCTTGTCTCACGCTGGGGACGACTTTGCAGCGCCGTGGACGCGGTTAGGCTGACTTCCCGGGCCCATCCGGCTCGTCAAGTAAGTGACTCAAATCGATGGTGTTGGATTTAGGGCCATTAGTAAGGGGGTCCTGCCGACAATATGGATTTTACATTTTTAGATATTTCTTTTGGGCCCGGGTTTATTAAGTTGGGACTGGGATCGAACCCTGAAGCCATGTGAGCCTTTCAGCCACGCAATGGCCCAGGCCCTTGAGACATCTTGCTATTCCGAGACAATACAGGGGCCGGGATATTTCGTAGTAATACCCGCTTACAATCCCAATATGGTTGGCTACTATGTTACAACACACACCGAAAAGGCCTGTTCAGTACGAAGCTCCCTACAGTGTGCTCGCGACATCATTGTCCTCCCTCCTCGCAGCTCCAGCTGGCCAGATCCCATTGAATTCGGGCGCATCGGCTGTGGGGCTTAGAGTTTGCTTATAGGGTTCAGGGCTTTGGGGATGGGCTCTAGGGCTAGGGTGAGGGATTTAGGGCTCAAGGTGCCAGGGCTAAGGATCCAAGACTTGCTCCCCCTTTATCGCGCGGTGAACCCGCCGCAGCATGGGTTCAGTGAGTAGCGGCTTAAGAAGAGCACTTACTTTATGTTGGTACTATATTCGTCCTAATGGTCGGATAATTCACTGATAGCAAGATGGCAATTACTTGATAATTGCCGTATTGCTATCAGTGAGAATGATGCTGAGTGCAAAACTGAAAACTTTAAGCAAGCGTAGTTGACAACCCCTGTAAAAACTCTGCGAGCCGGTTGGCAATTTGCGATACCTTAATATTTCGTTTACAGCCTCTTAAAACCAAAAGTACATATTCACAACTGCAGTTTGGGGGCCTTGAACTACCCTAAACCCTAAATCCTAACCCCTAAGCTCGTCCTAGCTAAGTGGGAGGGAAAAAAACCCCTAAACCCTAAACCCTAAACCCTAAACCCAAGACTAAGATTTCAACTCTCTTGCGGCCCTGCTCCCCAGGCCTCTTCCTGGCCACGCGGGACGCAACAAGCCCTAACCCAAAGCCTCGCACCCCAAGCAATAAAGCTATGTAGGAGGGAAAATCACTGGGTTCTGGAGTACCATACTTAGTTGAATACTTTTTTTTTTGGACCTGTTCCTTAAAGGAACCATTATAAAATAAAAGTCTATACTTTTTTCTCCCTGGTTACTTCAAAGTCCAGAACATTAACCGGGAGGCAAAATGGAAACCACAAAATCATTAAACTTCTCAGCCTCAAGTTTTGTCATGGAAGAACCCGAAACCCTGAACCTCCATGCCCCAGTTGAGAGAGCGTAAACCTCCAAAAGAAACTCATCCAGGTCATGGGCATGCACTTCAAGCTGGGACTCTACGAGCACCAATCTGCTGGCGCGCTGGAGGGCGCCATCTCGGCTTTGGCCGCCGGGCCTCGCAGATATTCTCGGCAGTATAGGGGGTCGGAAGGATTGCCGGCGGTTTTCCTGAGGGTTCGTTAATCTGCCCCCAAAACCTACTCAAGACCTCTATCGTAAAGCCCAGAGCCTTATAAAATCAAGCGCGGTTTTTTGTCAAGTTAAGGGTGTCGTCCTGCCCGATCGGGCTCGCCTTCAGCACATGCAGTCGGAAATTGGGGTCAAACAAATCAGGCCGAAACCCACTAGACGTAACTTGTGATCCTCAACTTGATGACTGGGAATCTGATGGAAGCTTCATGAATAGATGACCCGAATAATTGAACATTTGTATGTTGTTGGTACACAAAGGTATGTACCTATATATATACATACATACATACATACATACATACATACACATGTTTTTTAACTTTTTGAGATAGAAAGATAGATGGATAGAGTTGGATAGACATACCCAGGGTGGCAAGATCCTCATGAGGAGGATCCGTGCGTTTTTGTTCTGAAACCACTCTTTTTTTGTTTTAAAGAGGAGGTTGGGAGTTGCTACACAGTACTTACCCCTGCATCGCAAACCCGAAATTGAGGGTACCGTTTTGTTTAGAGGCTAGGCTCCCCAGTAGTACCCTTTTTTGCCCTTTTCATTTTGGGGGTGTCTTCTTAATTGTTATTATTGCCGACTATTCTTATCATTAAGGGGGGAACCTGGGAGGGTGTCGTTGGGGGTTGCTGGGGTCCGTCCGAAAGCCTCGAGGCAGCGAATTCATGGGTGCGTAGTCTTGGCTGTTGAGTACGTTGCACCTGAATTTGACGCTGCAGATCAGTTCACACTCTTACTACCAAGTTTCCTGCAGAAGGACGAGGGAGTCTCATTTCAAGTAGATAAGTAGATCCGTTCACAGTTATGACAGATTCCTCAGCATTCTATCTGAACTGCAAGGGAAAAACGCTAAACTCCACACCTAAACTGAAAACCTAAGGGCACCGGAACAACCAAAGATGCAGATTTTGCCCACGACCCAGGTACAGAATCCCGAGCTTTGTGCAGGCAAGCGAAGCGGGTTATTTAGAGTTTAGGGTTCAAGGGTTTATAGGGTTTAGGATTTAGGGTTTTGGAGGCGTTAGGGCCAATTAGGGCGTTTAGGGTTTGCTTGTCGTCCCTCACAGCGTCGGGGTTTAGGGTTTGAGAACTGTGGTTTGACGAGCATGGGACTTTTGTTGGCTGTTTGGCGTATGGTGGGCCTCAGCTGCGCTTTGGTCGCCCGAGACGGATTCAACTGCAACAACTCGACTGAGAACTAACATGCTGCCAGAGACCCTTAAACCCCTGAGCAGTCCCTTCTCCTAAAAGCTCAAAAAGGGTAGTTCTCTAAATGAGGGTCCCTTTCTAGGTCCCAGTTATAGTACGGCGCCCTTACAAAAAGGACCCCAGAATGGACTCTGATTTAGAGAACTGGCCAAAAGGTGGTGTTGATGGCATCGCTGGCATCAACATCATTGCTTACGAGCCAGCCTTCGGCATCATTGGCGACCCGGCCAAGAAGGACCCCACGACGCGACAGCTCCCTGGTGGCGGTAAGATAACTCTTTTAAGTTTGGTTTTCTTTTGCAAATAAGGGTTTATGTGGTCTCAATACCTTGATGCATGGTATACGGGGTCTATTGCCTGAATGGAAGGCCGAGGACGGGCTTGATGTGGACTGGCATGAGTAGTGGTTTCTGTGTGGCAATCCTGTCGGCGCGAATGTGCAAAGAGTTCATAAACCAGACATTGAGGGATCTAGGTGGCAGGTGACGGTGAGAGTTTCGATGTTGCTACAAACTGACAAGAACTCAAGAACCCTTCACCTGAAGAGTCCGCACATGTTCACGTCGACATGTGCACCCTAACCCCTAAACGGTACAAGCTTTGAAACCTGCGGGGTCCCCACGAGGTCGGCGGATCACTCGATGGCTTTCATCGTGTCGCGCATCCTGCAGAAGGCCTTGAAGAGTGGCAAGGCCCGCTGAATTCGGCAGACTTGAAAAGTAACTTCAGTCTCTGTCTCTGTCTCTCTCTCTCCCTCTCTCTCTCTCCCTCTCTCTTCTTCCCCAGGGCAGGCCCCCCTAATTTCAGGGGGTGTGAAAAGGTGGCTAACAAGTGGGGGTACTTGCAGGACTGTATTTCCCCCGGCAGTTGGCCCAGTACATGCTTTGGGACACCCTTTAATTTAGCCTTTAATTGTACCTGACGAGGGTTGCATGCGCGCGAACGTGAACACCACTAAACACACCAGGTCCCTGTACAAAACCAAGCATGTCCCCCTCAACAGATATAAAAGCACCATGCCGAGATCTGACATGCATGTTGGCTGCAGCGGACAATCGAGATTGAGGCTTAAACTGTAATAAAGGAGTAACTAGTTCCCCGTGCCTTTCAAACATACATGTCCATCCCTCTCTCTCTCTCGTCTATCTCTCATATGAGCGTGTTCATGGGCATGGTCGGCGTCGTCGCAGCTACTCGCAACAACCAGCGCTCTGCAAAACCTGATCCTGCGTCCCTAAAACGGCCACTTTGTGCCAGGAGGGGAGAAACCATAAACTCCTTTACAATGGGCGGCCCGTGGCGAAAGGGATGCTTTTGCTTTGTCTCCGGTCGCGTACCAGAGCCTCGATTTACCATGGTAACTTTGTCCTCCATTTAGGGCCAGGCGTTCTCTGTTGACTTGGCGGACGATTCTCTCCAAAAGCCCCAGGTCAACCCCTCGAGATCTTCATCGCTGATTCTGTGCCAAGCGCCCGTGTGATGTCCACCACTCTTTCTTTCTGTGAGTGCTTGTTTGACGGTGCCACCTCTTGCCACATGTGCTCGTGGCATAACGCAGATTGGAATTCCAGGGTTCAGCCTTTTCTCAGGAATGGCAGCCCTTTTCAGGGGGGGAACATTGACATGCAAAGGGCAGCTCCTCATTCCAATACGCGCCCTTGGCCCCAGTTTTCTTCACCTCGAGCTCGAAAATCATTGGGCCTTGGAGCCTGCCCACGTCCAGCGGCTGCCCATCAGGCCCACGCAAGTCTACCACCAACGGCACGGAAGCCTCATCAAACTGGAGAACGACTTCCTCAAAGTGGAGAACGCAGGACTACCGTGGGACTCAGATCGGTTCTAAGGCTGTGGCAAGCCTTTGGTAACCTTCTGCATTTGGGACATCATCGAAGCTGGACTGGACTTCCATTTGGGACATCTGTGTGATGCTCAGTAGCACTGGGGAAGACGAAGAGGACTCCACCATCGATTGGGCCTGGCATTTCATCTCTGGGCACCTCCCTCCGATTTCTTGGCACTCCTGCCTGAGCCAGGACGCCCGCCGGCACCTGCTTTTAGGACTTGTAGGCTTATAGGCTTGACATTGAGGCTTTATAAGGGCCAGGCCTCGATGCTGGCGTTTTCACTGTCGCCGCCGGTATCAACGATGATGAGCACGCTGCCGCCAACTGCTTCCGGGGACAGGGCCAAAATCTGGACCAAACCAACCTCCGAAAAGGCAGAGGCTTCGGCCATTTCGCTCTCGTCCAGAAGCTGTGGTAAGGCTTGCTGCACTGCTTCATCTGTTTCGTCCTCAACTTTCGTCAGAGACTCGGCAGCTTCTCTCTTCTGCCGTTGCTCCAAGACTTCTTGTGAGTTGCCTGTGAAAGTCACTGTGTTCGAGGTGAGGGTGGACGTGGACATGCTCGCAGTGCTGGAAACGGAAGTGGACGAATTTGCCTGTGTGGAGGTTGTGTCTGAAGGCGGTGTGCTGGACACAGCTGTCCAAGTGCTAGAGGACGAAGCGGTGGCTGTGCTGGAGACTGTGTCAGTCGTTGTGGTACTGCTGGATCTTGTCACGGACGAGGTTGTCGTTATCCCTGAAGATGTGACTGTGGTGGTGTCTGATGTGGTTGCGGATGTGAGGCTTAAGGAAACTGTCCGTGTGGACGAAGAAACTGCGCTCGTTGCGCTGGTTGTGGGACTGGTGGTCGATGTAATGAAAACAGTGGATGTGCTGGATGTGTGGGTGGCAGATGTGGTAGATAAGACGAATGTACCGGATGCGGTGGATGACGTCGTGGATGTGGCGGACGTGGCAGATGTGGTGGATGCAGTGGACGTGGCCGATGTGGCTGACATGGTGGACGTGGTGGATGTAGTGGATGTGGCTGATGCGGTGGACGTGGTGGATGTAGTGGATGTGGTGGATGTGGCTGACGCAGTGGACGTGGTGGATGCAGTGGATGTGGTGGATGTGGCTGACGTGGTGGCTGTGGCGGATGCGGTGGATGTGGCAGACGTGGCTGTCGTGGTGGACGTAGCGGATGTGGCGGTTGCTGTGGCGGATGTGGTGGATGTTGAGGATTTGGAGGATGTCAGGCTGGAGGAACTGGTCTGGGTGCTTGTCGTGGATGTCAAGCTGGATGATGATGTCAGCGTGCTGGAAGAAGAGACGGTGCTGGACACACTTCTTGTCGATGTCGAGCTGGATGTAACTGAAGATGTAACTGAGGTGGATGTAACTGTCATGCTACTGCTTGTTGACGTGGTTGTGCCAAAAGACATCACGAAGAAGTCTGTGCCACCTGCATTGCCGCTGTCGAGGCTACCGCTGGTCTCCCCTACGACGTAAACGCTTCCTGAATCTGACTGCATGCCGAAAGGTTCATCTGCACCAGCTGATCCACGCTGGTCTGTCCACAACCATGTGCCTGAAGAGTCGAAGGCCATGAGGAAGAGATCATCTCCGCCTGCGTTGGAACCTGAAAGTGATCCTGCGGTCAAGCCTGCGACAAGAAGATTTCCGAAAGTATCGATTGTCAAGGCAGTACCCTCATCGTCTGCAGTGGTCCCACGCTGCGCTGTCCACAGCGATGTGCCGGTGTTTGAGAAGGCTGTGAGATACATGTCCTTCAGGCCTGCATTTGTATCACCGAAGGATCCATCAGTGTGGCCTGTAACGTAAGCATTCCCGGAAACGATCTGCAAGGCCAAACAGTACTCGTCAGCACTGGACCCCGCCTGGGAAGTCCGCTGCCAAGTGCCCGAGCTGTCCTAAGTACTTCAGGCAGTGGGTTTCGGGTATTGAAACCTGAGAATCGTGAGCCTCCCAGTCTTTACCGTGTTTGTCGTCTTTCCCTAAACCTTTGGAAGGTAAAACCTTTGCCAACGTTCTCTGGCATCAAACACCATCACGAAGACATCCCAGCCGCCAGCATTGCTGTTGCTGTCCAAAGCACCGTCCGTATTGCCTCCCACGTACAGCAGCCCAGAAGAATCGATCTGCAGAGAGTAGACCCGCTCCCCTTGGATGTGAATTTGGGAGTTCCTTGTAGTGGATGAAATCTGATGATCGGAAATATTCCCCCCTAAACTGGAAACCTCGACTCTGGATGTCTCAACCCGCTAGCCTAACGACCCACTCACTAAACACTCACCCCCCCGTCCCCTCGAACATCCCAAGTCTCTGTCCACAGAGCCACGCCTTTGTGTCCACTGCCATGTCCCTGCGCTGTCAAAGCCCATCACATACATGTCCCAGTTGCCTCCGGGGGGAGGGGGGCGGGGCTCTTTGTGGTACCGATTTCCGGAGGGTCTTTGGGACGGGTTTTTGGATGGTTTTTGTAAGGGGGTGGTGGTGAAGGCGCGCCTATCTGACTTTGCCCGTCCAAGTCGTTGGACGTGAAGATATCTCCTGTGACGAAGATGTTCCCGGAAGCGTCGACCCGGACTCCTCTTCCGAGATCTGAGCCAGTGGTTCCTCGCTGTCGGGTCCACTGCCATGCGCCTGTGCTGTCGAACTTAGTCAAGAAAATATCGAAGTTGCCTTGGTAGCTGCCTTCCAAAGCGCTTGACGTGAGCCCGGTGACGAAGATACTCCCTGATGAATCGACGTCTATGTCCTGGACATTGTCGTCGCCTGTTGAACCATATTGAACTGTCCATTGCGCCGAACCTGACCCATCGTACTCTGTGAGGAAGACGTCATTGCCACCTGCATTGCTTGTATCCAACACGCCGCTGGTAGTCCCAGCAACGAGGATCTTGCCAGAAGCAACTTGCACAGCGACAGCGCCTTCATTGCCGACGGATCCCTGCTGAACGGTCCACTGATGCGCAAGCCAGGCATGGCCGGGGATGCCAAAGAGGCCGAAGCACCAGAAACTGTGAAGAAACATAGCTCAAAAAGCGGCATGCCTGCAGCTCGAGTCCACTTTAAGCGGACCCATACCTTGAAAATCTCTACGTGTGACCTGTGGGCCAGAATGATTTTCAACCTAAAAGCAGCGAGGATCTTGCCAGAAAGGGCCCTGGTGGCCTCTCCCAAGTAACCGGCTGTGGGCACCTCAATCCCAACGTTCTGTTCCGGAGAACGGCTGCCCAAGTCGGTCGCACCCCAAAAGGGTTTTCGACTTCAGTAGCAGCTCAGGAGTTAAGGAGGAGACTTTCAGGTCCCTCCCGAGATGCCCTGAAGTCTTTCCGGAGGTTTGGGGTTTATGATTTCGGCGCGTGAGCCGATTCCAGCGTTGCAAGGTACACAATCCACTGGACTGATCACAAATCTTCTGCTGCAGAACCTTCAATTTCCGACCAGCCGCTTCCGCTCTCAGAGAGTGCAACGAGGTCGGCACCATAAGTGTCCGACCATCAACGGACGATCCGCGGCAACTTGATTCAAGAGCCCGGAGCCGTACCGTATGAGTGGAGGGCAGAACGGGTCCCTTTAAAAAGAGGGAAATCGGGTGTTTGCCCCAAAACTTCACTTCAAAGGTCCAGCCTGAGGCCCTGCTCAGGGACCTCAACTCAGTCCTCCTGATGCCTGCAAAAGAAAAATGCCAGCTGATGACATCTTGGCAAGACAGCCTCCGATACTTGAGCTGGAGATAGCTGGAGACTGCTGGAGCCTGTTCGGATCATGGATGAACTTCCAGTGCAGCTGCTTCGCCTGGCCGTTGCAAAGGAATATCCACTGCACGACTCTGCACGACTTGCACGAGACGGCCTTCTCGGAGTCAAACTTCTGTCGGCACTCTGGGCCTTGCCACTCTGCACCGCGTGTACGTCTGCGTGTCCTCTGACTCGAGTCAAGCCCTGAACATTGGAAGGTGCCCGTCATCTTGATGCCAACCTGCACCCCACAGAGGCCCCCACGCAGCCAACACTCCCAGCCCCAGCTCTGAGGAGCAGGGCGTTGGTCGTGGTTCCGTCGCCAGACTTCGCGGCATCGCTGATCTCCCTTGGGCCCCAGCGCTTGCCACAGCACTGCACACTGCAACTCACTCACGGTATCTCACGGTGCCCTGCATTGTCTCGGGCATGATGCCCTGCATGCGTTCGGAAGGCACGCAACTCAAGGCTTAAGGCTTGGCAAGCCTTCAGAAGCTCCAGCAGCCGCGTCAAGCCGCGTCAAGTTCAAGCCGCTATGCTGCAAATGGCTGCGGGGAAGGCTCGGGCTGCGCGAGCCTGCCGCCACAGTCGACTGGGCTTCACGACTATGTCCAAGATGCCGCCGCTTTTCTGATCGGGCGCAGTTCTGCGGAAGTGCATTAACACGCGCATCCCGGTAGAAGGGAACAGCTCGAGCCTTCACCGTCTCAGAATCACAGGTTTGGGATCCAGCTGCACCATATCAGACAAACACAAAGGAATGCTAAGTCTGCTAGGTTTCCTGCAGCTGAGTCGAATCTCTTCGAGAAATGCTTCAAGCGAAGGGTCCGCAGTGCTCTAAGTTTTCCTCGGCCCGAGGCTTAGATCTGTGGAACCCGGAAACGTGCCGACTGACAAGAATTCGGGATACTGCCTCGGCTGGAAATATGCAACAGAAGCATGCAAGCACATGCAGGACCAGAGACAAATCGGGGCTCGTTTCAGGCTTCTCCGAGAAGGCATGCGACCTGACATCACGGAGGCGATGGATGCCCGTCTCGCTTAGTTCGGAACTGATCTGCTCTGAGGACCGCTGCGTTGGAGCGGCCGTAGAGCGGATGCTGACGCTCTGTCAGCAGACTCGCACCTTTCATCCTGCAGGGGCTTGTGGCGCCGTGCCGTGCCGAGAGCGCATCCAGGCCGAGCCAGGCGAGGTTTCCGCCTCCGGACGTGGCCGAAAGAAGGGCCCGCGCCGCCCTCCTGCGACGCTGCGGCTAGAGCGCCCTCTTTCTCGCCTTCTGGGCAACGGCTTGAGCGCGCCTCCGCGCAGCGCCGCGCAGGCGGGGGCGTTCGCGCCCGGGTAGGTCGGGGCTGGTCCCACTCCTGACCGAGGCCGCGGCAGAAGCGCGGACGCTCCTTCGAAGCCAATTTCCGGAAGCAAAAAGCCGCAAAAAGCGCCGCCAGGTTGCTGCCAGCGCGGTGGGCTTTCCTGCCGAACCTTCAAACCTGTCGAGTGCAGTGTGTAACGACGAAAAGCACTTCAAGACGATCTTTCCAAGGCTCCAGCAAGCTGGCTACAGAGCGGTTTTGCCCCCTTGGCGTGGCTAAACCTGACGTGGGATGCATTTTACTGGAAACGCCGAAGACTCAAGGCCGGGCGCTTCATTCCGAAGATGTCTGAACCGAGACGAGGAAATGGCCAGCTGAAGGCGGTGGGGTAGCCGTTCGCCGGGAGCCATCACTGAAGATGTCTGCTTGCTGCACCCTCCGCGGGCACAAGCGCAGCAAAGCACACCAACAGCTACGATTGAAGCCGCAGAAGACTGCCGCAGCTGGGGCCAAAGCATGAAGGGCATGCCCAGTGCTCCCAAGTGCTTCCGCCTCAAGACTTGACCGGATCGTTTCCTCCGCACACTCCCATGTCACTGCTCGGGCCAGCGGGCCCTGGATACTCCCGCAGGATGTTGGCCTCGAAGGTGGGATGGCTCAGGACGGTCAAGCGAAAGCCATGACTCGACCACCTTGCGCTCAGCCCATAGTGGCTCTGATTGCCGCGGGGTCAGCTGGCCATACACAACCTGCCAATGCACATCTCCATGCAGGAGCCTCGCGAGCATAGGCGAGCATGTTGCCTTGTCAGTCGTACATTTCATTGCGCAAGCTGGCTCGTGAAAACCTCCAGGAATCACTTGACATTCCGAAGGTCATGCCTGGGCCTACCATGCCATGATAACCAACAGCGAGAACGCTTCCCTCAGCGGCACTGAGCAGCCGCTGCGCCTGAAGCGGCTTTCACCAACCTGACGGAGAATCTGATTAAGCCCGTAAGGCTTGTGCCCGCCAAGCACGATTAACATTCGTCCATTGCCCTTCGTGAGCAGCTGCGACAACACCCGCTTTTTGGCTGTTTAGCTTTGGCTCTGACGGCACATCGGCGCCCGCAGAGTGAGCCGACTCGTCAACAATCCCTTACTGCTGGAGTAACACAAACATCAAGTGTAGGCGAAATTCAGGTGTCAACCATTTGTACAGGGGTCTTCGTTGCCCTTTTCAGGGGGACTGTGACTTCGGTAACCAAAATGCAAAGTTGCGCGACGCGTCGGCCGTGAAGCCAGTGAAGCCAACGCATCACGCGCAGTGCAGTCCCGCTGACACAAAAGGGATGTGACTTTCGGGAACACTTGACCACATGCCTTGGTTCTCCGGTTCTGCCCAACAAGAGCAGCTTTCTGTGTGCTCTGATCATGGCAAAGTTCAACATGAAAGGGGAGAGCACGCAGAAAGATTGAGGCAGCAGCTTTGGACAGTTTCGAACATAGCTGTGCAAGCATACTGCGCAGTACCAAGTCCCCCAGTCCCGGCCAACGCTCGACCAAAAAAGTGCGACCTTCTTGGGGTGTCCAACAACTGCAGTTACTGTAGTCAAGATCCAGCCAATCGTCAACCTATGCTGGTGGCAATCAATCCAGTAGTTCTCTGCTGCGACTTCAGCCCCCTTCCAAGGGGCGACGATGTGAGCTCGGCCAAGCAGATCCACGAAGCACCGCAGCAGCAGGATTATGCCCAAGCACAGCCCACACTGCTCTGTGGGTGCCATGCTGAAATCTTGCACCATCAGATAATATGCGGATATATGATGAATTGTGACCGGTTCATCACAGTGCAACACTCCAGACGTGACCAGGTTGCATCGAAGGGCTGCGGGCTGCGAGCAAGAAGCATCCACGAACATTCGCAGAGAGTGAGTCGTCCTGTGCTTCCTGTGGCCGCCTGCCTCATCCCTCTTCGACTGCCGACAGCCCGCAGCACTCGCACTAGCCGTCACGACCGCCCCAGCATGCTTCACTCATGCACTCTGGCCGCAGAAGGGAATTGAGAGAACATGAGTTTGAATGGAGCTCAGCAGTAGACTGTGGCACGATGCGGTCAAAGTCGCCCTTTGCCTGTCCCGAGCTTCCGGATGCCAGCCCGCTTGCAAAGTGCAGAGGTTCTCGCTGCGGCCTGTGCGACGGCAGAAGGCAGCGCGGGAGAAAGCCTTAACAAAAAGCCTTCTATAGACTCATTCTAGGCATCCCTAGGCTCTACAGTAGGCCCCCTGCAGCCAGCAGAGCCGGAGGTGTCCTTCCATTGTGTGCCAACCCTGACCGGAATCAAAGCCACCGGGAAAGACTCCACACATCTTCGGGCCTCTTCCCCTTGTCAACGTGGATTTCTGCAGACGTTTGTCCTCGCAGACGGGCAAGCGCCTCATCTGGGCTAAGACCCTTTGAGTACCGAGGCTCGTGCCAGCAGTGTCGACAAAGCAGACCTTCCTGAGTGAACTTTCAGGCACTCGCAAAGGCCAGTAGTCTCCGAAGTCGCCGGCGGATCGACACGTCGCTTGCCTCACTGGCCAAGTTGGCCAAGTCACGGGAAAAGCTCCGAAAGCACAGCACTTCCTCCCTGCGTTTTTGGGCTCAGAAGGCTGCGGGAGTCAGCCACAGAGCCTGTCTCAGGTGGGCCGGTGCCTGCAGAGAGGCCGTGCATGTTAACAGGTCGCGTGGGGCTGCAATGACTGTAACTGACTCAAAAAAAAAGACGCGGACGCACCGCGACGCCGCGACGCCGCGTGCGCACGCGTTGCTGGCGCTGCGCTCCTTTCTCGACTGGACCGGCGAGGCGTGGCGAAGGCCCAAGAGCTCATGGATGAACTTCTAGACGAGTTGAGACTGCGTCCCTAGCGACAGCAACCTTCGAGTCTGGCATGGCGGGTTGCCCGCCTTGGCCGAAGACGACAGCACCAACCAGATTGGCTCCGCCTCCTTCCACGGATGTCTGAACTTCACAGAACTTCGCGCTGAGTGCGTGCATCTGTTGAAACTACTCTCGCATCTGGCCATGCTTGAGGCTGAGATCCAGGCGACCGTCCTGCGAGACTATGCAGTTGAAAGAAGATGAGTGGCGAGACTTTTCACGGGCAGCACTTCAACACTTCTCAAGTGCACTCAACGTGTCATGCAGAGGCAGAAAGAGGGCTATGAGCATGGGCCTAGCGAAGTTCTTACAAGGAAGCTGTAAACACTGTAATCCAGGCGAAGAGGAGAGCCTGCTTCGCAGCCTTGGGCTTCCAAGATGGTGCGCCGGCCTCGAAGAGCTCAAGAGAATGCTCAGAAAGTCAATCCGCATTCCGCATGCACACGCAAACAGCGAGCTCACAGGCTCTTAGCGGAGCTCGCCGCTGAGAAGCGGGCGGAATCCCTGCCAAAGACTGCCACTCGTGCTGCCTGATAAAACTTTGGGTCGCTGGCTCAATGCAAAATTCGGGTCGCCCTACAAAGCGGCTGTGTCTCATGGGCGACTCTTGCATCGCAGGTGTAGTTGCACACTTATTCCCAGACAAAACATCATACAATCGCGGTGGACTGCCTGCTCTTGCCAAAATTCTTGCCTGGATCTGCTGCTGCTCAACTTGGGACGGGCAGCCTTGCCCAAACACCTGTGGGCGACAGGCGTGCCCACAACTTCGGGGTTCTATCGCACGCTCGGGGTTTCGGAATAGAGACGGTCAGTTACGGGGTATCTCCCAGTTTCGGGAGAGCAGGGCAGGTCTCGGTCCCGAGTGCTCTCCTGCCACAGCAATTGCTCTAGAAAGAACTCGCAAACCACACACAAGCATCCTTCGCCTTGAGACGGACCGATGAACAAACATGAAGACAATACGCCGTCGGCCACACGCGCGGGGCGGGCGCGCGCGCCCACCCACCCACCCACCCACCCACCCACCCACCCACCCACCCACCCGCTCGCCCACCC
>CAJNJA010100030.1:0-18132 GCA_905231915.1 Symbiodinium necroappetens
TACTACTACTACGACGACGACGACTACTACTTCTACTACTGCTGCTACTGCTGCTACTACTGCTACTACTACTGCTGCTACTGCTACTGCTCCTGCTCCTGCTACTGCTACTGCTACTGCTACGACTACTACGACTACTACGACGACGACTACTACTACTACTACGACGACGACGACTACTACTACGACGACAACTACTACTGCTTCCCCTTACCCTTACCAGCTACCATGGCCACCATCACCATCACCATCACCATCACCACCGCCGCCTCCGCCGCCGCCACCACCACCACCACCACCACCACCACTTCCACCACGACGGCGACAGCAAGACTGATACACGCTACTTAGCATCACCATCAGTTTGGAAGGTTACGGCTGTGAGTTCTGTTCATGGCGGCCTGAAATCCGGCGCATCGGATTCCAGGTGTTACGGTTTTTAGGGTTACGGCGAAGGGGTTACTTTATGAGGTTTGTTCAAGGGAAGTGGCAAAGACTGATCTGCTTGAATTGTAACCCTGCAAGCCCGGAGCGCTTGAGCCCAAACCCGAAACCGTCCAACCTGGAAATAACAAGCCGACCTTCCTGATATCGTGATATTAATTTCGTACATGATGCTTCATTGCAATTGTAAGTCTCCACCTTGCCTCGCTCGCATGAACATTGCCCGAGAAGTCCTGGGATTTTGGGGTTTCGGGCAGTCCTGATGGCCAATGTTTTCAGCAAAATTGAGCTGTGCAGTGCAGGATCTAGGGTTACGTCGTGGTTGAGCTGTCCCAATCAAGCCCGGCCCTCTTCTTTCAACACGCGTGCAATGACACACAAAGTCAACACCGTGGTTTTTTTGGGGGGCTCAATCTTCCCCTGAACCAAACAAACAGGTGTGCCCCCGCCGCGATGTGGATGCTTCTGTAATTAAGAGTCCGGCGGATGCCTCACCAGGCGGACCTGGCATCGAGTGCCACGTAGGCTACGTAGCACGGAAGGGGTACTAGGAAGGCTGGGCAGCATCGACACATCAATTGGCAAGATGTCGGACAAACACAGATCTCTCCTGAATCTCACCGAAAATCTTCGCCCGGGTTTAATTGTCTTGAACCCTGAATGCAAAGCAGCTTGCCTGGTGGCAAGTGAAGCGGCTCTGTCCCTTTCTCCTTAGATATTCTAAGGCTGTGTGGTAAGAACTGACTGTCTGGCGAACAAGAGGGCAAAGCAAAAGCGAAATCGCAAACATGTGAATGTGAGAGTCAAGTGTTGGCTCCACGCATGTTGGTGATGGAGAACCTGTGCCTGCTAACAGCCCAGCCGCCCGATCCTCTGGGATCGGGGACAAGTTCTCGATGGACACCTGGGCAGTGAATTGAGTGGACTACCTCGTGGCATTTCGGGCAACGAGGTCTAGGTCTAGGTCTGATTCGGCTCTTACACTAGTGCGGAACTTGGGCAGCTCAGATGCAACACATACATTGCTCCACGAAGCCAGAGCTGCGCAAAAGCCATTGTGACCCTCGTGATCCGGCTTGAGGTACGCAGAGGTTTACGACAGTCGGACCAACACGAGCCCACCCCTGCGAGGCCCTGGCCCTGGAAAATTCGCGCGTCGGACACTCCTTGGCCATGGGCTCGGCCTGAACCAAAGGTTGGGAGCTTATGATTCATCGGGTTGAGAGGTCTTGAAGGAGCTTAGGCTTTTTCGATGGCTCCCTCAAATATTCAGACCAATATTACGTTATTATGCATCTATTTATAGTGCTCGCACGCTTGTAAAGCTCATGATGCTACCTACAGCAGTTGTTTCTTTTGACAGGGAATGGGTTTCAAATTGATTGGTCGATTGGCGCAGGACATCAGTCAATACACCCCTAAAGTCTTGAATTCGTGAAGCTAAAGCTGAAACCTAGAAACCTGAACAATGCCTTTCTCTTGATGTTTCTGGCCTTTTTCTCAGGCAGCCCGCCTTTCTCGGTCTCTTCCTGGTTGGGCCCGGCTTGGGTTTAGGCTCGAACTGGGGCTGCTGTAAGATTTCGGGGCTAGAGAGGTGCAAGAGGTGCAATGCTTGGAGCCTCGACTTGTGATTTCAGTGTTACCTTTTTTTTCCGGGCCTGGGGCACATTTCCCCCGCAATAGAAACATATAAGCGTGTTTGCTGGTTTCGCTTTTGATATGTGGTTGCAATGCAGCTGCCTGCAAAACGGCAGTGGCAAAACACTTCATCCCAAAACTGGCGAGAAGAAGGCACAGGTTGCAGTGCTTGCAAGGCCTCGCCCTGTGTGCTTTCGGATGAACGAAAGAATACAGAAAGGGCGAGAAATAAAGAGTGAGAACAAATTATGTTCTTGCAACTTGCAACTCTCACCCTAGGCCCGGCCCCAAGCCCCCGAACCAAGGTCCCAAACTCCAAATGGTCTGCGTCTTTGTGCTGCCTGCCGTGCGGCCATCAGGAATCAGGGTCGTGAATACACGGTATGCTTGCCACTCCACCCGATTTTGGCTTCAACTTGCTGAGGCGGCCTTGCTTTGGCCTTGACCAGCCAACCATTAATCAACCAGGTTTTACCATCGAAAATCAACCAGGTTTTACCACCGAAAATCAACCAGGTTTCACCAAAATAAACCAGGCATCTCCGCAAAACATCGAAAAAACGAGACACGGCGGAAAACAACTCTAGGGGGGGCGTGGGACGAAAAGGCTGCACAATTAGCAACAAAGCAAGGGAAAACTTGCACCGGCGAGCCAACCAGCTTTTGGAAAAAGGTCCCCGGTCACCCGACCGAAACCAAATCGGCACAATTTTACGAATTTTGGTTTGTCGCGTCGCCAAAACAAACCGCTCGCCTCCTCTAAGAAAAAATGTCCGGAAAAATGGTGTATCTGTAAAACTATTACCCCCCTCCCTCCCTCTCAGCCTAAGAGAAGAAAGCCGGACGACAGACCACATGCCCCCAGACTCAGACTTCTGCGACTCAAGATTCAGGAGCATCTAAGGCCAACAATCAAAAAACACAAGTCTCACGTCAAACAAGCAGGGAGAGTGTGAAAGAACGAAAGCAGTTTCCCGATTGCAGGAAACATGTCCTCCTCGAGTCAATCAATCCCGAAGGGGACTTGCCCTTGAATTCGGCTTCACACTGTCTTGTGAGTGGAGAGAACTGAGAGGATGTGAGAGACGGTCACCAATACTGCTTTGCGGCCTTCCAGAGATTCTTTTGAAGCGAAAGCCCGGGGCTTGGGAGGCTTAGGAGACAGACCCGGGGACGTGGCGCAGGGTAGTTTACCTTTGTTTTGTCAGATTGTTTTTGACTTATGCCTCACTCTGGGGCAGCAGATTCAACACACTTATGGGGTTCAAGGTCCTGAAAAGAGGTTTAGAACACTTGTTATGCCCCTAAACCCGGACCCGGAAGAAAGTTAATAGATTTCAGTGCCGGGCAAGAGTCTACAGGATGTATGCAAGACTTGCATATTTTAAGTATATACATGCAGAAACGCCCCACGATGAGCTGAACCGTTTCTAGCCTGCTCGGAGGAGGAAAGGGCACTGGCGGCAACTGCCGCAATCACCTCATCACAGCGGCAAGCTGAAGATTTTGTCCGAAACAGGCTTTTGCCGAGGGTAGGGATCATGAGGGCTTGTGTTGTTTTAACACAAGAGCTTGTCGATGACTGGAGGTTGGGCTTCGCATTTGGATGGCGGGTTGTACCTGACCCCTCCGACTATGCAACGATTCTCTACGCAGCCAGCAGTGCTACAACTGCCGAACCCATGCAGCCTACATCTACTTGCCCAGCAGCAAGACACATTTCTGCAGCCCGCCAGGGGTTACTCGGGCCTCCTCCAATCGGGTCGTGTCGGCGCTGCTGTAGCTGAGGTTCCTTCAACTTTGGGTCGGATGGCTGTTTTAGCTACCAGGTGCCTTAGATTTCAAGAGAGCAGCCTGCATGGCAAATACTCCCAGCGAAAGAGGCGCCACTTTGATCTGGCTTCATCTAGCGTGTCTTCGATGTGCACACGTCAAGCGAAAAATGTCAGGCGCAAATGCAAGCATCAACAATCAACGATGTAACATCATCTCCCTTTGGTCATAGTCCAGACTTCTCCTCATAAGCTAAAAGCAGAAGTGCTCCTGCAGGCCTATACATCCCGCACACGGCAAAATGCATAACCCCTCTACAGAGCCTTTCTCCCTCGCTCCAGGACACACCACCCCACACCCCTCCAACAGAAAACCTCTGGGGCGGGGGCACTAAACCCAGTGCTACGTGTACATGAGACTACTTCAAAGACGACCACGACGCTGCGAAATCCCCCGAAACCCGAAAACTCCCACCTCGGCCGCAGTGGCGTGAATGAGCTGCGGCTCGGCGCAGCGGAGTCCAATCGCTCCTGTGTTGTTGGCAGTTGGCTCCGAAGCCCGAGAAGAGCTCTGGAGAGATGAAGAAAGAGAAGGGAGCTCAGGGGAGGAGGAGATGCTAGAGACACAAAGAGCAGCAAATTAGCATATGGATAGAACCAGAGAGAGGAAGGCTCCTATGCAGCAGTTTCAGGGTATCGACTTCATTGGCGTCTTCACTGGCTTCGACCTCGTATATCCTAAACCGAAGTAATCAACCTCAGGCTGACCTAGCGAACTAAACGACCTTTGATCGAAGCCCTCGTTCGACTGGGGCCTTGTCGCCTCGCACAGGTGGCGGACTCCCAGCGAGCATCACCTTCTGGTTTTTGGAGGGCTTTGGGATGTTGTATAAGACTTGCTACTAGTATGCGGGCTCCCACGCTGGTAACTATATGGCATACAAGTAGTAAGCTGCCAGGAATGCTGCAAACCTCACGGGTATACTGTATCTGAGGTCACCGTGTAGGGTTTGAGGCTTCAAAACTTATCGGGCTCAGGGCTTTGGGACTAAGGGCCCGGCCTTGCGGGTTGAGGATTAAAGCGTCAAGATTGTTTGTAGGGTTTATAATGCTTGACGGTTTACGTCCTAGTCCTAGCCTTCAGGTATCTGCTCGGAGCTGAGTGTTTGCTGCGAGGTTCGCCGTGCATTACGCGAACGAAAGGTATCGGGAAATCGATGCTTTTGAATTGCATCCGTGCTCTCGGCTCAAAATGCTTCTCCATAGACCTATAAGCAGTCTCCAAACCCAAAAAAAAACTGGCAAGCAAACGGCCAACTCGCGCCCCGCGTGGCAATAGCACAACCTGCACTAAGCTTGTCAACACACCGGGAATTCCACTCACAGGGGTTATATGCAGAAAGACACCTGTTAATTCCAGCGGCAAGAACAGCGCCGACGCACTCAACCATGTACTGCAAAGCAAGCACTAATGCTAGGGTACAGATCCTCTGAAGGCTTCCCAGTTCCTCTCCCGGGGCACAGATGCCACGGAATCCCGGCTCAGGACCGCCAAGGCTTGCTGTAGCCGCGGGTCTTCCTGGCGACTCCACTGGCGACTTCGAGACTTCTCCGATCTCCTCTGTGACTCTTTGTGCTTGCTCCGCGTATCAATGCGTTTTTGTAGACAGATGTCTAATGGCGGTGTCTATGTATACATACTCATTTACACAAGTACATATCTTATATAACTGTATATACATGTACACATGTATATGTACGTATAGATGTACGGTATCGCTATAGGTGCAGGTCAATGTCTAGGGAAAGCTATAGATGTAGGTACAGGCACTTGGTATGGGTATAGATATAGTAGCCAAAGACGTAGATATAGACACAGATGTGTATATGACATGACCTAATTTATGTAGGTACAGATATAGATGACTCCGACCTGTAAACGCCTGGACTCTTGATGCACCAGAGTCCACCCTACCGCAGCAACTTCAACCGAAGCATGCATTCTTCAAGACCTGATAAGGGGATGCTCCCTATTTTGCGCCCTATTTCGCCCGCCACCCCCTTCGCCCATATGTGAGCCCAAGCCTAGCGAGCAAAAGCTTTGGAAGATCAGGAAGCTGCAGGCTCCAGGATGATGCTGCGTGTTTGCTCTTGGGGATAGCGGATAGCGGTGCGCTACCGTGATCACGGGTCGGGTGGTAGCACATCCAACAGTGGTGATCAACAACCGTTTTCAAGTTATATGCGCCACAAGACCCGTTGGAGCTGTCATGCTCATGAACAGAACGAGAGCAACACCGCCTGTTGTACAAAAGGCAGCACTAGGGAAAAAAAACGAAACGCCACAGCACCATCATCATCATCGTCATCATCAGCAGCTGGAACAGTAGCAGCAGCCGTCTCGCTACTTTCTGGTTCAAAACAGAAAGGGGCAGCCCGACAAAAAAAAGGAAGTGCAGCACCTGCCGGATACCGTAGTGGGCCAGAAAGTTGTTGAAGGTCCGTGCTTCCTGCGCGTGGTTTAGAGTCAGAACTTCAACTTCAACGGTTCGGGCGACGAGCATCGAATTTCAGGGTGCTTCTTGCAAGGTGCATGTATACGTGTACTCCGGCCCTCGGGCTCCGCACTACCTGCGAAGGATCAGAGTCTCTGTTGCATCCTCTTCTGGGTTTGTAGGGTTCTGAACCCCACCCTCGAGCTTAGAGCCCTAAATGCAAACCCAAATGCAGAGCAGTACTTATCCTCGGTAGGCGGTCTAGATATGTCTCGAGATGCCTACGGCTTCAAGCCTGCAGGTTCGGAATTATGAGGAAGGCGCCCACCCTAACAACCTTAAAGCCCCACGACGAACTACTGCATGCCTGTGGATCGACATGGCATAAGACTTGAAGACGCTTCACGCAGAGCCTCAGCGCTGCGCAGGGATGGCAGATCTGAAAGCTGGGAGGCTTCTAAGCTCCATCCAGGGATGGGTTGCGGCACAGAGATTCAGGATTTGGGGAGTGGCTTAGGGCTTGCCAATTCAGGATGTCAGGATTTAGGCTTCAGGATTCGGGGCATAAGGTGCAAGGGTGTCAAGGGCTGGCATTGTGCAACGAAGGTGAGGGCCTGAGAAGGTGTTTGTGCTCATTCTCCCCGACTTAGAAACCGGATATGCTCCTCATGATGATGACAACAACGGTGGCACAACCAACAATTCAATGAAGATGAGCTGTGTAGTTCAGCTGCCAAAACTTGCCTACTACACTACGCTGTGCGCTGCACCCCATCTTAAGTCCCTGCCACCAATCGTTTGAGTCTACGCTGAACAAAAGGCCAATGGCCATAGTGTCTTTTCAAAGATGAGTTCGAAGCATGCTGCGAGCTGCTGAAGGAGGCTGTTGGTGCTCCCACGAATGCGTTGTACCACTCTTTTACTGCCCGGTGGCCAGTGCCCTGAACTCCCGCAGGATGTTGCAGCTGAGGTTGTCACTCGCCGTACTCGTCAGGCGCCGTCTGGAGTGGAAGAGGCCCAATGGCATTCATGGCCACTGCATAGACATCACCTGCCCGACCCAGATAATTACCGGGGCATCGGGATTCGGCGCCTGGGATATCATGATATCGCACTCCGAATGTCTGCGCCACAAGCTCGCGATTCAGAAGCCTGCCCTTGAAGCACCAGCTGTGGGGTTCTGACAAGCCCTAGTAACAAGTCAAAACCCTCTCTAGCACTCGGCGCGTGATTGTGTGCTTGGTGTCGTGTAGATTTCAATTCTTCAACCATGACCCTCTGGATAAGAGGTCGACCATGTGCCGTCAGGAGAACAACAACAAGTCTCGATGTCCACGGGCGCACCTAGGTCTTTCTTGTCCGGCCAAGGTAGTTTCTCGGCTTCATGCACCAACGCAAGAATTTGCCGCACATTGCCTGCCACAGCTTCGGAGCTCGGCCCAACAAAAGCTTATTTGGTTTCAGGTGCTCCCCTGTCCTGCAGAAGTTTCCTGCATCCCGCAAGGGAGCCTGAAAGTGCAAACAGCTTCGTATAAGGTTTCTTAAGGAATTAAGGTTTTGAAAACGTTGCAAGGGGTACATGGCACTTTTGGATTAGCGCCTTGGCGGTTTGGGAGTCAGAAGTCAGGTAGTTTCGACATTTAGGCGCTCTGGGCTCGCCCATCATTCTACGTCGCAAACCGACATTCAAAACCCTAAGACGGTACACAACTTACGACTGTTATGTTCAAGAGCTTCTGTTGCCTGGAACCACCCTCCCGTAAGGATCCCACATCCGGACCTCCCCATCTGAAGCTCCCGCGGCATCCTCTTTCCAATTCGTGTTGGCGGTGCTGTAGCTTTGGCCGGTGCACATGGGGATGGTAGGCGGTTGTTGCGGCAGGAACAGGAGAAGGGAGATGCACGAGCAACAACAATCAACAGAACTACAACTAGTCACAATCCTTATAAGTATGGATCAGGCAGCACTCACCGTGTCGATCTATCTGGCAATCCCAGGAAACTCGCCAAATGAGCAGTGTTCCAAGTGCGGCTCGGCCTGTTGTTTGCAGCAATGACAATAATATTAGTAACATTACTGGTAAATAGTTAGCAATCCTAATAGTCATGGTAGTCATAATAACCTATTGGGCGCTTGCAGTTTGCAGCAAGCGAGGTGTTGTCACTGTCGAGAGAATTTGCGGCGTCTTGCGGCTGGCTACTGCGGTATTACAACTGGCATGGTCGCGTCGCGTTGTGCGACAAGACCATCGGGAATTCCAACTTCCAGGGTCCTGGGCGGTACGTCCGCGATTCGTCGGGAATAAACCTAGGCTCACTCCCGACCAAGTCGCATTGGTCGCATCCAAAACCCAAGCCTCGAAGAAACAGAAATCCCTGTGCCTTAAAGCCTACATCCCTCGCAAGCTCGATTAAACCTCTAAGCCGTCACTCTGAATAGATCACTCTCGAAACTCGAACCCAAATCTAAATCCATAAGCCCAACACTACAGATCCTAAGCCCGAAAAGCGTGCACATCTTACGACCTAAACTCCCGAAAGCTCTGCCTGCGGCCAATCGGAGGCGCCGTTTGACCGAGGTACGGCCGGACATCTCCTCGCGAGGAGATGCAGAAACGTGGGAAGTTTCAAGCCTCTCAGGCTTTGGTCGACTCCATTGTGCTGTAGAGCTTGTGTTCAGGATCTCGGGCTTTTGCCTTTATTGCTCAGGTGTTCAGGCTATAAAGTTCTCTCAGAGACGGGACGGCGAGGCTACATGTCCATTATGGAGCAAAGCCGGGCAGTCGTAGGATGAGGCGGCTGTTGTGGCAATGCAAAGCTAGCAAGAAGGCATTGACTGCGAACACTGGGTGTCTCAGAACTTGCCCTGCCGTATGTCAGTTCATCATGCTGGTTGTGGAACGAACGTATCTGAAAAGCTCATGGTTTCGGTGTTGGCAGTATGCTTGATATCCGAGAGCCCGGTCGCCAGGTTGGTCGTAGAAACTACGAAAAATTGGACAGCTGTGCAAGTTATGGTACAGTAACGGCCTGAAACCTAGGCGATGCAACCGAGCCTCAACTTGGTGCCAAGACTTGATCAACTCCGATAACGGCAGACCAACATGCAGATAGGCACTTTCCAAGTCAAGACTGGCAGCAAGCCCCCCCCAAAACAAGCAACACCCGCAAACTCCGACAACCTCGACTCTGAACTGCTGTACCAGCCAACGAAACCCTAAAGCCTCACACCCCTAATCTTCTTACTGCGATCGGAAAGCTTCACGACACATCCTCGCAGGGTCCTGGTTGCTTGGTTCGCCCGGACTAGGCTTTGTGCATCCGCTAGCGGGCGTAGTACGGCTAATTGGCACACTTGGGCTGAATCTCAGTATCAGGGTTTAAGATTGAGATTTGGTGACAATGCTTGGCCAGAACAGGCCGCATCCTATTCTTACCCGGATAATGTGCGCGCCAATCTCCATCTAGGGCTGTTGTGAACACTGCACCTGCAACCCACACTTCCCCATGACCTGGCATAACTACCTACCAACTCGGCAGACGCAGCCAAGGTCACGGAGGCAGCATGTTGTCATCGCATGCTGTCGAGTTTCGGTTCCCGGCTAGAGTTGACGTGCTGAGAAACTCGGCATGAACGGGATGGCGTGGGGTCATTGGCTGGAAGGCTTGATCACGCATAACTAGCGAACACCTTAATGCTGCAGCAAGCTTAGCCTTGCGACTCGTGGTCTGACGAAATTACGTTACGTTGTTGTTCTGCGATTGTGAATTTTACAAACAACCAACCTGGAACAACTTGCCTTTTATCATCAACTCCGCATTCTAGCCTTATGATCACCGGGTTCCAGCCTTTGCAGGAATAGCGAGAAGCAGAAACAAAGCGCAAACAACGTAATCAACAAAAAAATCGGGTGCCCTGTCGCTTGGCCTCTTGAAACACAAAGCAAACAAAAACATAACCAAAAAGCGAAACTAAGCGACCACAAAAGCAAATAAAAGGCAACAAAAAAAGCCAACAATAATCACTTTTTATATTGACCAAAATAGCAAACAACAAGCCAACAAAAAGCAACCCCCGATTTTGGGTTTGATTCCTTGGTGATTGGCATTTATCTTGCATTTGACAATATGCTTGCGTGATTATTCGCTTGAACTGTATTCTTCTCACATTTTTGCTGCATTGTTGTTGCTTTTTTGTTGCTTTTATTGTTTACATTGTTTTTTTTAAACATAGCTTTGCGGGGGGGGGTCGGTTTTTACTCAGTCAGAGTGATGGTTTTAAATCTTGTGTAGAAATTTATGTCGCAATTCATGCTTGCAAGTTGTTTTGGTGCTGTCATTGTCGTTCACTACTGAAGAATAATGACGTTGCCAGTAGCAGCGGATGTGGTAGTTCTGATTACAACTATGATATCTTAATTACTCGGAATGATGTTCTTAAAAAGCGGGTAGCACCGCCGGAGAGAGCTCAGACTTCTCCGCAAGCTCAGAAAAGAGCCCTACCGTACAGACCCAAAGGGCACCGGTAGTGGCGGTCAACACAAGCTAGCTAGCTAGCTAGCCAGCTAGCTAGCTAACTATTTATCTAACTAACTAAATAGCTAACTAACTATCTAACTAACTAACTCACTCACTCACTCACTGACTCACTAGCTAACTAACTAGCTAACTAACTAACTAGCTAGCTAGCTAGCTAGCTAGCCAGCTAACTACCTAAACTAACTGACTAACGAACGAACGAACGAACTAACTAAGTAACTATAAACTAACTAACGAATTAACTAGCCGTCAAGCCAATTAACTCGCACCCAAGTTGATAATTATCCTGCCTGGCTAGCTTGCCAGCAAGCCATCTATTTCGCTTGCCAGTTGCCTGGCCCTGTACCTGCATACCTACCTACCTACCTACCTACCTACCCACCTACCTACCTACCTACCTACCTACCTTCCTGCCTACCTACCTGCCTTTGTTCCTGCCTTCCTACTTGCCTACCTGCCTAGCGAGCTAGCTGACTGACTGGTTGACAAACTGACTAACGATCCAACCAACTAACCAACTAACTATTTAACTAGCTAGCTACTGATGTAGCTAACTACTCAACTACCTCACGCTTGTGAATCTATACACACATTTGCAGTGTTGGGCTCTAGCACTTGAGACATCTCGAAAGGCGAGATTAGGTAGTCTCCAGCCTAGGTAGACTCCCTGCGCGCTCGCACGCCCCCTCTTTGCCACCCGCGCCTGGCGCGCGCGTGCCTGCCCAACCCTGCCCTGCCCTCAATGCGCGCGCGTGTGCGTGCGCTTTTGCCATCGCGCGCGTGCGCCTGGCGTGCTAGCCCATGGCTTCTTGCTTGTCTCTGCGCGCCCAGCTACTGCGCGCATGTATGCGCTAGCCATCCTTAGCTCTCGCGCACGCGCCCATGCTCAATTGCCCCGCGCTCACACAGTGGGCCCTTTCAAGATAGCGCGAGACACGAAGATAGTGTCCTCGATATATCTAGGTTATATAGTGGCTGCATCCTAGGAACTAACCCATATCGTTTCTTTATCTTTAGATATAAGTTTCCCGCAACATAGCCGAACTTGGGTTGTCGAAAAGTGACATACCCGAAGATATATCTTTATGTATGTGTATGTTAACCCCCTCGCCGAAAACATAGAGGGAGATACAAAAAAGATAAAGGACAAAGCAAGGGGAGACAAGTAAACATAGAGAAACAAATATAAAAAAAGATAACAAAAAGATAGCGAATGGCCAAGACTGTGTAAGAATTTGCAAGTAAGGGAAACCGGAATTTGCCAAAAGTTGTTTCGAGTCGAAGAATAGGACAGGCCACAGACGTCCAAATATTCGTCATAGGCTATCGTGGTGTGTCGATGGCAAGTATCTCCATCCATCCATCCTCAAACATACATACATGCATGCATACTGTGTATATGCAGATGTGTTTATATCCACGCTTGTTTATGACCTTTCGTGATTCGTGTGGTCTGAAGCCGCGGAGCCTGATCAACAACAAAAACTAACACACAAGTGTAAACATGCAGTATCATGACTAGGATTTGAACTCAGCAGAAGATACCCGTATTGCAGGAAGTCAACTTAGACTCAGACTTGCTCTTCAACGGCGACGGCGATCTACTCATCCTCCTCCTACTACTAATACCACTCCTGCTCATGCTCCTGCTCCTACTCACTCCTCCTTCTCCATCTGCTGCTGCTGCTGCTACTGCTACTACTACTCCTGCTACTACTACTACTACTACTACTACTACTACTACTGCTACTGCTACTACTACTACTACTACTACTCCTACTATTACACCTACACCACTACTACTACTACTACTACTACTACTACTGCCATCATACTACCATTGGACGTCAGAACCGCAGCAGCATTGGGACTGAGTTTGTTTCGCGGCCTTCGGGTCTGTCGCCCCTGTCTCAACAGAGCCTCGAGATTCCGAGAGACACACAGAAGCCATCAAGATACCAGAAGTTGGGGGAGGTTTGGGATTGAAGCTTGAACTCAAGGCTTCAACAGGAACCTTCGTGAGTGATGATGGCATTCCGAGATGCCCCATATACTGCAGAGGCAGGAAATGAGAAGCTTGTGGGGTGTATTACTTACTAAGTATATGCAGGAACTGAACAGCGCCACAACCAATTTAGAATCCTAGGCAACCGTAAAGCCGTACAGGTTGTAAACCGTTACTTTTTTGTCCCACATCAACCCAACCCCCCGTCGAACTGGAAAGCGATACAATCAATCAACACCACCATGACGATTTTTCAAGGCGCTTGCATGCATCTGCTGACTTCCCAGAGGACGTTGCAAAACATGTTTAAGTCTCAGCCTGCACTCGCTCGATGCCTTGTGTTGAAATGCTCCCGTGCCACCCGTGCTTCCGGTAGTCAGCGCCGAGCTACTCTACGGCGAGCGCCTTTGGCGTCTGCCGAGCTTGGTGTGTGGAGCTTTGGCCAAACCTGCTTCAGTACCTGCAGCAGAAGTCGTAACTTTGAAGACAGCCCAAAAGCACCAAAAGCAGGAATCCCAACAGCCTAAAACACACGAAGGAACGATTCTGCTGGGAACCTCAACCCCAAAGCCCCCGAACCCTAAACCACTGCCTACAGTCGAAATGTAGGCCTTCCGCGGTGTCTTTTATTGGAACCCTTCCTAAACCGTCAATGCATATACAGCTCCCACAGCAATCACAGATTGTCCAGGGCATAGCTTCGCCCGTAGCTGGTGGAGAACCCGCCAGGACCTCAGAACTGAGGCAGTCTCAGAAACAATCGCCAGCTTCAGGTTCAGGGTTGTTTTCACTAAGAAGCAGCAGCTCCAGATATGATGCTTGTGAAACTTTACATTATTGCAATGGTGACGCGCGTCGGCACTAACCACAACCGAGGATGACATCCATGATCATGAAAACAGGGCTGCTTGTAGTAGTAGGCACGATCATCGTCAGCAGCTGCAGCCACAACATCAGCATGAGCATCAGCATGAACATCAACATCATCATCATCAACAACAACAACAACACCAGCACTGCCAGCACCACCACTGCTGCCCCACCGTTCCCCGCCACCGCTGCCACCACCGCCAACAACAACACCAGTGAGCACGAGCAACAGTAACCACAACCAAAGCCACAACTACAACCTCCACAACCGAAACGACAACGACAATGGCGGCAACAGCAACAGCAGCAGCCTTCATGACGTAATGTGGTACACATGCTGGGAACATGGCAAGCATTTCAAGGCGTTTTAACAAGCCCTTGGTGGGGGGTTGTGAGCCGGGCATTCAACGGGAGTCAAAAGTTGGAAGCCTAGAGAACATGCGTAACCATGCGCTATATCAGCCAGGTCGCCTTTGTCTTGATTTCTCCTTGGCTGCCCACTAGCAACAAGAAACAGCCACTTCTGGGGTGGGGGGGGGGGGGGGGGGGCGGCGCTCTTCAGGGTTCAGGGTTGCGGAGACCCTCCGTCTAATGCTATTTACTACAACTGGGGGCTGCATACCTCGGAATGGCCATGGACGTGGGCTCAGGGTGCAGCTTCTGCAGGCTTCTCAAGGGGGCATTTTAGGCTTCTGAGGACCAAGGAATCCCAGGCCTAAACACAGCGACAGTAAACCAACCAAGGGGCCGGCAACGCAGGCAAAGGACCTTTGGGCTTCGGGTTGAAGGAGACAATCTGTCGACTACCACGTTCACTGCACGTGTTAAATTCTCTTGCCGATTCCTTATAATAAACTTTGAACCAACTTTCCTGTTGGAATTAGATCTCACTTCTGCTAGCTGCTAACAGCTAACATGCAGCAACGGCGTGCGAGCTTGGATTTGCGGCTCTCCAGGTTTTATTGCCATTCGGCTTGGCTTGCAGTACAAGAACCTTCGGGTCCTCGGCTCGCCAGGTGTTTCAGCCTAGCACTCGTAATCACTCGGAGCCTTCGGAATGAGGGGCTGCGTGGTCTCCAACAAAAGCTTTACTTTTAGAATGTTAGAAAGTTGACCATTGGGCTACAAACTTCACCAAATGTAAGAACATGTCGAAGCTCAGGTCGTGCAGCCTGCAACTCCAGCTCCTGCAAGTACCACGACGTGCTCCGAGCGAGCGAAGGCGCTGCAAAGTCAACCCTGAGCCCCTAATGTTGAACTCAAGCTCCGACCACCCCACGGAAAAAGCTGCAGGCTTCCCAACCCCATCCACCGGAGCTTGTGTCTGGAGTTGTGGCTGCAGTTCAAGAAGAAACTACGCGGTAAAGCTGTCCGTCTGCGTTTTCCGGAATCTGCTCTGGGGTTCGGAGCTTGGCCTTCCCCACTTCCCAAGCCCCAAGCCGGAACCACAACGCGGAAGCTATCCTAGGTCTTCAAGGTTATGACTCTGCTCCTACCTGTCTCCCTTCTTGACCGAAGCCACCCCAGTCAGGCACAGCGCCGCAGTCGCCAACAGGATCTTGCCAAAGGGCAAGGTGCCATTCACCTCGACTTCCTGGTGGAAGGTGGTCAACGGCTTCGAAGCTTTGATGAAGGATTCGCTTGACGGCTCGGACCGTGAGATCTCGGGCTTCGCACAAAAGCCATGCAGTGCGAGCTGGAACTTGGTTCTGAAAGTCCAGAACTTGTCGGTGGTCTTTGCGTGTCGGGACTAGCGAATGAAAGCCGTCCCTCGGCTGCCCGTTCGCTGCACTGCTTCATCAGGCTTTATCTCACAGCACTCCAGCACCGTAAGAGTTCTGACCCGTGGCGACCAATTCAGATTGGGCTGTGCAGACTTAAGCAAACGTGGACGACAAAGGTTGGAAAGACATTCGCAGACCACCCGCATCCGCACTGTCGGCTTCTGAACCCAAACGCAGGAACTCATTCTTCACCCTAAAGCCGTCACCTTCAATCCCAGCCCAATGACATCACGACCCTCTTATCTTCGTCCGTCCTCTCCCTCCAAGGGCTTCTCCTCAAGAGTTGATTTGGGTTGTTTGACGGGGATTCTTGTCTACCGGGTCTACGGGGTCTCATGCGCTCGGGGGGTTTTGAGGGCTTGGGTTTAGGGTTGGATATCATTGGCGCTCTACAGGGACCGTTTCATGTACGCTCAGGCCTGAGGGTGCCGTTGTTCGAGGCCCGCGGCTTCAGGAATACATTCACGACTCCAGGCTCAGCAGGTCTAGCTCGTCGAAGAACATGCAGGTGTGTAAAGGGTTAAGGAGATTGGGGTTTCGCAGTTTCGCACTTAGGCAAGCTGCTTCGGGGGCAGGCACGCCTGCCCTGGTAAAGGTCATAGAGATCATGTGAGCAGGAGGCGCCATCTCTATAGTCTCAAGCAATGCTCGCCTACGAGTATTGGTAGCCGAGCCCCTCGTCTAAAGCATCATTCTTGGTGACACGCCGCATTGGTCGGCTAGAGTACATATTGGGGGACTGAAGTTTTAGGGTTGAAGGTTCAAAAACGACTACTGCCTGCTTCGAGTGATGCCAGGGAATCTGGACTTGCCTAGCTTGCTTTGGGAATAAGAGAACCCATCCACCAGAAGGGCTATATGCAGTTTGATCTTTACTAGGGTCTAGTTTGGTGGAACGTTGTCCTGAATCCGAAAATCATTTACCGCCCTGTCCACAGAACCCAACCCGACAACCTAAAACTTTAGAGCGTAAGTCACTGACAGTCAGCGCCAGGCACACCGGACTCGTTTTTGGCAACTTGCAGAAACGAGGACCCTTACGCAGACGCAAAAACAGGATCCGTCGCAAACAAAGCAGAAGCCCCAGCTTTCAAAGACTCATACTGGCCTGAACTCTATATTCCACACCTGAACCCTCAAAGTAGCAGGGCCCCGGCAGATGTGGAGTCCTTGCAGAGGGCCCAAAGTGGTGGCAGGTTTGGGCCATGAGAAGCCAGCCTAGGGCCTAGGGTTTGAGGCCTCGGTCTCTCGGCTGCCTGGGATCTTCAGGAATTTGCAAAATGCTCAACCCTAACCCTTTCGTGTCGGGAGTAACGGTGGCGGGCCGTGGGGGTGGTAGGGACGTTGGCACGGTTTGCCAAGCGAAAGATTTCAGTGCAGAGGAACCTCCAGGTCTTGATTGATGAGGCTATAAGTTTCAGGCCTGAAGCTCCCAGACTTCATGCTGGGTGAAGGCATAGGGTTACGGGCTCGCCGCTTCACTTGCTCGCTTGCCGGGATGTCAAGAATGCTAGCCATGAAGGAACCGTCTGTGGCAGAACCGTGCCCTACTAGACCAAACATGCAGTAGTAACTGCCAACTTCATGTCTCACACTCTGCTAGAGCTTCACGCATGCCTCCAAAGCTCTCAAACTCCGCTCTGGCCTTGAAGTATCCTTAACTTGGAACACGAGCTCCTGCACCGACCCGAAACTTAAGGCACCGACCCCAAAGATGAAAGTGTCGACCCTGAAGACATGCCCTCCGCTGGCGTCCTCGGCAACACCCGAAGAACCTCGCAAGCACATGGACAGCTCCAAGACGACAAATGGCGGGTGCAGGGCTATCGGGTCTTACGGCCTAGACAGTAACAATTAAGGTTGTTGCGATTCTTGGGTTAAGGGGTTTACAACCAAGGGCTTGGGTATTTTTGGAGTGCAGAGGTTGAAGAAAAAGGGTTTAGAAAACCGGGCGCCTGTAAGGCTTCATGACTAAGGGTTTGCGGCTTTGGGTTTAGAGGTTTACCGCCAACAGTCCGTTGCTTTAGGGTTTAGAGGTTCGTGGCTTGGAGATTTACGAGTCTTCTTGCAGGGCCTGCAACAACGTGCTGTGCAACTTCATCGCCAAGGTTCATTCGGGCTTACATGCAGGGACGATTTCACAAGCCTCATTGGTTTTGACCATACGTAGGCTACGGTGGGTGATTATCTATAGTATTTTCATTTGCAAGCGGGCCACTAGCGCTTGTGGAGGTCATACGAGAATTTCGAACTGGCAACTATCGTTTCCGTTATCGGCACCCGAGGTTAAGTTGAGATGCTGCAGTCTTCGTCCTTGTCATTGTGCACCGGGCGCAAGCTAAATATTCATATGTACACAAACATCCCACACCTGCGTTGATCAAACATCCGGCCTACGCCCACCTTCGAAGCACCACAACGACCCACAACCTCCCGGAATAGGTTACAGGTAAAGCACTGTCGTCGTTATTGCTACGATATTGCAACATTTTCTGCTGAAGCAGTATTGGTATACCATTGTTCTATCGTTGGGCTATGTTTGTTGTTTGTTTCTTTTTCATACTACAACAACAACAACAACTACT
>CAJNJA010100041.1:0-18880 GCA_905231915.1 Symbiodinium necroappetens
GGATTCGACACGGGTGCGACACACGCGCGACACACGCGAACGCTTCGCGAACGCTTCGCGAACGCTTCGCGGACGCTTGCGAACGCTTTAACAACGATCGCGGGTCAACGCCTGGACCCCTGGACCCCAACCTTTAAAACGGGAACCCTTCTGCTGCGCATTCGGGAAAAGGTCTTGGCTTGGTCCACGCCGGGCTGGGGGATCGCTCTCGAGCGCTCCAGGCCTCCCCCCATCTCTTGGGTTCGATAGCTGCTTTATAATTTGGGTCCCTATAAATTCCCATATTAGGGGTTTTATAGTAAGAGCCTTCAAAAAACGTAGGGTTTCAGGTAGGGTTCCACAATGAGGGTTCGACCTGTTTACGGAATGAGGAGACATCCGGTGCTTTCTACAGGCTTGTACTGTTACCAGCGTTTTACAACAAGTCTTATGGGGGGGTGGGGGGGGGGTTTACAGAAGCTTTGGGATCAGAGACCTTAGTCCGAAGCTCACAATTGATTTTACAGATCGCTGGACGTAATAGGGTGTCAGCGTCTAGGTGTTTTCGTAGCCTGGCAGGCTGCAGAAGGTTGGGTCTTCTATCAGGCTACTACAAGGTTTCGGGTTCAGGGTTTTAGGGTTCTCAATGGAAGGATTTACGGCTTGTGCACCAAGGATTTCAAGAAGTACGTTTTTGTGCTCCGAATAACGCGCGTGCTCTGGGCCTGCAATCGAGCAGCACTGACACGCGACATCAGCCGCAACAAGCAAATGCTCGGTCGTCGCCATTATCCTCAGCATCGTAGCATTAGTTTTTGAACAGACATGCTGAAAATTTCCAGGAATGAAAACATGGGGCCGGCATTGTTGGTGATCGTGTCAGAATCGGGATTTTAGCATGTTTGCCTGGTTGGTGGATTCAGGATCGTAGAGTGTGTTGGGCATTGTTGGCGCGTTGTGCCATTTTACAATGTAGTCTCAACAACCGGCAACGAAGCTCTCATTTATGATGATTGAAGATATCGTTCCAAGGGTATTGTCTTTCCTTTAAACCAGCACCCTTAATCATTCGAAGATTCCGACTTCGACAATACAACTGTCTTCAAGGGAAGAATGGTTATGGGGCTAGGAATATTGGCGGCAGAGACGCAAGCTTTACTGCAAGCATTTGCAGTAGTAAAGGCCGGAATCATATTGCCTTCGAAGGGACACAGAGCTGTATGTTCCGCCGTGCATCTATTTGTATGGTGTGCAAAGAATGCAGATGGCAATTGTCTTTCTCTGCCTCCAGACGCCTGGGGCCAGGTCCCAACGATTGGGGCTTCTGGCCGGCTTGCTTGACCGGGATATTGTGGTGACTAGTACGTGGGGCTTGTATGTACCTACGTTTCTCATAGCCTTGCTTCTTCCAGGAGCTTGAGAGCTCGGCATCCACGCTCAAGGCCTCACTGGGATCAAAGCATCCCTGGACGAAGCAGGCCTGGTGTATGGTTGGGGGAATGATGGGGACTCTCGATGGTCGAGGGACGTGCTTTTGCTGTGTGGAGTGCTTCTTGCGACGTCGAGTCCAGTGTCGGCTCGAAAGAAAGTATTGAGCAAGGGTGTCGAGCAAGACGAGGCTGTCTGTGAGGTGTGTTTGCGCAAAGCGCGCTGGAACCATATGCCTGCACTCAAATCATCAGCCCCCAAACCCTCGCACTTGGAGCCGCAGTGAGAGGCTGCACTCCATATCGGATTCGGTGAAGCAAACCTGAAAGCCTAAACTTCAAGCCCTCAAAGCTTCAGAAGAGCCGAAAAGCCATGCGCCGTGGCTCCTAAGGCTTGGAACGGACAGGAGTTTGCAAACGAAAGTGCCCAGCTGAAGAACACGCAGAACACCTGGAAAGGTTGTTCAAAACCCCAGGTTAAGGGCTATTCCTACATTCCACACCATAAACTGGGCTCGGGGAATGGTCGTGCTTGCCCGAGGCCCGGGTGGACGCTGAAGCGCTGAGGGCAACCCTCGAAGCCTTGGACTCTGGGTGAAAATCGCCCTCCCGCATGAGAAAAAGCGAACACAATTCACAGGACTATAATTCAATCACCTCATTTTTAGGAGGCTGTTTAAGTATCCCCAATGAGTGACCTGATCTTCAGTGAACTTGAGTTTCTGTGCATATGTCGGACTTGATATCGAATGCGGGTCTTGAGACACTAGATCGCAGGACGCTAGCATCTAAAGCTTAAGGGGTGCCAGATTAACCGGACCTATATAGTTTAGGGAAGCAGGCTGGACGTTGAAGCAAACGTTAGGATTTCGGCGTGCACGAAAATTTCAGGTGGCTGCTCGAGTTTGTGCCCTGCCTTTCCAGCAGTTTGATCCTGTGCGCAGCTTGGGGGGGGCTTCCGAATGCAAAAAGCTTTGTGTCAGGGTCCGCCGCCTCGGATCTAGGTGTCGTGTCCGCAGTCGGCTCTGCAAGCAGAGCCTCTCACCACCACGATGAGCCATAAACGTAAAGCCCAGCCAAGCAGGTCTCGTCCTGGCAATGCAGGAGGCTAGAAAAAAGCGAGCCAGAATACCTAGCACATCCTGCAGATCCCCCCGCCCGAAGTTTCTGAGCATAGTGACCTCTGATGTTTGTACTTATTTCTGGCATTTAAGAGTTCATGGTTACTCTTATGCATACCATTGCCATCAGCTTGTTTAGCGTTTCTCGTTGCACACTTCTCGTTGGAGTGGTTGCTTGGATGGTGGCCATGGCCAAACGGTCACTGCCCCTCGGCCGCCCAACAGGGACCTTGCGTTCTCCCTAAGGGTGTTGTACTACTGCCAATGCCAATACACATAATGGAGAAGTTCGAGCACTTGAAGCAGTAATGATAACGGTACAAGAGTAGCAGTACTAGCCTTCGTTTGTTCTGTATTAGGAGAGAAAGGCTTCAGGTCCGCGTAGAGGTACAGGTGGTGGAAGCATTGCAAGATTTCTTCAACATCCCACCCTGGAGATGAACCCATGCCAGTGGCTGCTTCCTCCAGAGTTGCCAGCGCAATCGCACCAAGCGTTCAACCCCCCATACCTGGACCGACAAGCCATCCGCAGCGGCGACAGGGGGTCCCCTCTTTCTCACGAACACAGTTCGTTAGATTTCGGGTGTACGGGCTTAGGATAACGTTGTTGTAGCACCTCCTCTCTGGGCTTTGAGCGTTATTAGGGCTTAGAGTCTTCGTGGCATCTGAAAGAAGAGTGCTGGAGAAATCATGAGCCAATGTGAAACGCAATTAAATTGCATTCTCCTCGACCCAGATGCGATACCCTGGACGCGGAGATGCCAGAATGGCTTCAAAAGTCACAAGCTTCTCCTATTACTGTTACTACTAACTCTTTATCATTATTACAACTACTACTACTACTACTACTACGACGACGACGACGACTACTACTGCTGCTGCTACTACTGCTGCTGCTACTACTGCTGCTGCTACTACTACTACTACTACTACGGCCACCTACAACTGCAACTACAACTACCACTACAACTCCTGGCCTGTAAATTTCGGGTTCAGGAGGGTCTCCAACGTAGGTTTGCCGGAAGATCCGCGGAACCTCAACGTCCATCTTGCGACCTTGAGCCCACCGCTCGGCAAATAAAAACAGCCTTCGGGGCGTTGGAGGCTCGAGCAATCCTTTGTGCTGACACTGAGTGCCACGAAGCTGACTGAAAAAAGCAAAACCCTTGAGGGTGGAAGAGCGACGAAGACTGAGCGGAAGGGGTCTCTTTGCACTAGGCATGGTCATCGAACAGTCGGCAACACTCACACATCCTGAGTTGCCAAAATCGAGCAAGCAAAGACATCACGACCCTCAGACTTCCTCGTTCAGAAGGTTCCTACTGTTGTGGTGTCTATGTCAAAAGTTCCTTTGCTTTATGAAGCTAGTCTTTTCCGGGATCCCGCAGAAATTTCTGAGGCCATCTCCAGGCAGCACGGAGGATGAGACCCAGCAGGAGCTGGAGTGTGGAGCACTCTTGGGGTCCGGGTGTTGAGCTCACAGCTTTGCAGCAAGATAGAAGGAATCATGAGGAGTTTCACATGGATAGGTTTTTTTGGTACGCGCTGTATCGAGGTTGTCTTGTTGGGTTGGAAAGTTGGTTCAGTTTGTATCAAAGCAAAGCCATATCCGGTAACCTAAATGGCAATGTCCAAGCTTTCAGGCCCGCAGGCACAGACAACAGGCCTTCTCGGCGACCACGAAGAGAAAAGCCGGTTCGTGTTTAGGGAGTTCAAGATATCAGGCATCCCTGCTCGTGCAAACATTTTGGGATCTCTGTTCGAGCCCTGCTCCTTTCTGGGACTTCCACATGCTTTGCAATTCTTCAGGAGGTGGTCAGTATTTTCCAAGAAGAGGAGGCAAACCTACTTTCGAGCCTCGGCGCATGAAGCTTCAAGTTCACATCCCCAAAGCCACGCTTCTAAGTCTTTCACGCCCAAACTGGTCAAAATTCGGGGTCCTGAACCTGAAAACGGGAATACCGTAACGCATGCAATGGCTCGGAAAGTAATGCTTGAATCATGAAAGGGGCTTCCAAGACATGTTTCACTCAGCTGACCCTGGGCCTGGTAGTTTTTGATGCAGGCCGGTCCGGTCTTGGCACAGTCCCACGAAGAAGAAAGTGATCTCTGAGCCTTTATCAACCATCACTCTTCAGAGTTCAACCTTCGCTACTTAGGCTGACAACATCCAACCCGGACCTCCGGACAAGAAACATGATCAACCTCACATAGGATCAAACCCTGAATCCGCATAGGGCAACAACTCCCGAAACTTGTTGTGAATAAGGTTTGTGCATGAGCAGCATGCAGCTCTCATGACGATGCTCTCGCAGTCTTTGAGCAGGTCGCGGGCAAGACAAGGTTTAATGCAAGTTTGGATTCAGGGCCGTGCGCTTGGAAGAGTTTCAGTTGGACCGAACTAGGTCTTAGCATCACGCACTACACCCTCCAATGCAGGATCTTGAACAAGACCCTGTAAAGAAAACATGTCGAAGCCCATAGCACAAGTCCATGAAGTTTACGATCAGGGCCTCGAAGGTGGAGAGCCTCCCAAATGGGGATCTTGAAGTCACTACACAAAAGGATGCCCCGCAGCCCTTCGCTATTATGAAGGCCCCGAGACTGGTTTGGCCTGGCCATGCTTTCCCATGAAGCATTCACTGTCATTAGTTGCGGGTGGTTTGCATACATTAAGAGACGCCCTGGTCTCAGAAGATAGCGAAGTGACTTGCCGATGTCTGCCGTTGACCTAATCAGGCCATGTGCAAGGTTTGACCAACGAGGACAACACACATGCACACATGTGTACATGCACGCATATATGGGGAGAGTGAGAGAGAGAGAGAGAGAGAGAGAGAGAGAGAGAGAGGGAGGGAGCGAGAGAGAGAGAGAGAGAGTGAAGGAGCCTCTATAATTAGATGCCTGTTTGCTTCAGCGGCATCCATACACTACAAATGCTCAACTGCACTATAGAAGCTCACGAGCGCAAGCACACTCGACACGCAGTAGCTTGTTCGATGAGATGGCAAGAAGCAGACAATCAAGTCTCTTTGTGCCGTTGGAACTGAAGCAGCACCTTCATGATAAATCGCACCTTAATCAGGAGGTCTTGGAGTCTCGGAGGTTTAATTGATATAGGGGAAATGAGCTATACCATACCATACCGTAACCCGATTCCAATCAAAGGGACAGCTATGTTTAGATCAACAGCTTTCCCGGGCGCAGTTCTCCGCCGCGACTCGCAACGAAGTGTGGTGGACCTTCTCTGAACCGTGAGCCTTAGAAAAGTAGCGTTCAAAATAGACATGGTTACCAAAAGATATATGTATATATCAACCTGACCCTGTCAGTCCAGAGACGTTGGCATACGTCTCTTGACCATGGCTTACAGGAAACCACGGAAAAGTCATGTGGAGTTTTTGCACAATCAGGGCCATGTTTTTCGAACAATGTTGCCGGAAGCATTGTTTCAGCTGTTTTTTTTTGCCTTTTGATTGTTGACAACCTGGCGAAGCGCATTTGCCTGCAGCATTCGTACCCGACAACCACCGGCATAAAGCCCTTTCGGACCATGGTAGCACTCATGCCCAGGCCCAAAACCGTAAACCCTGAAGTCGACCACTACGGTAGCTTGCCTTCAGTTCCTTACCACGATCCCGAGAACCATAACCACAGCACAGGGAGTGCATCAAAGCCTAGGCAACGAGATTATAATATATATATATAGTATAGTATAGTATAGTATAGTATAGTATAGTATAGTATAGCATAGTATAGTATAGTATAGTATAATATAATATAATAGCAATAATATTAATCGTAACAATAAAAATAAAATTTATATTTTTTATTTATTATTTATGCATATATATATATATACTTAAAGCCCCATTCAGGTAGATAGTTGCCCTACTGAACCAGGCTACAAAACATGCATTCCGACGAGCCGCCGAGAGCTTTGGAGGAGATCCAGGTGCGGAAAAATGGTGGCATTTCAGGGTTTCGACTTACGTACCACCAGCTTTCAAAGGTTTAGGGGTTTAGGGATTCAGGGTTTAGGGTTTAGGGTAATATCATATCGGGTCTATGAAGTTCTTTTCCGGATTCCTTTCAGGGCTCTGCTAGCATCTATAAGGCCTCTAGTTGTTTCGCCTTTTGCCGATGAGGGCTTTGTTGCTACCTACATCGGGTCATCCGTCTGACTCACGAGTAGGTTCCTTAAAGCCTAAACGCTTTGTTCGTGCGCCACAGGCTCAGCCCAAGATGCCAGCATGCTCATGTAGGAGCACAACAACTAGTAACTGCTTTTGAGTTTCTGTGGGGATTTCTGATTGTGCGTTGGAGCGTCGCAAAAGTCACTTTCGTAACAAGAGAACGAGAGAATGTGTCAATGAATGATGACATGCTACGAGATGCATGTGCATAGACCTTTCCTCTCGTGTACCACCATGCTATGAGAGTTCGTCCTAGCTACGCGAGAGGGGAAAGAAACCCTCAACCCTAAACATTTGTAATTCAGTGGCTTAGATAATTGGCCATATTGCAATATTTTCCTCCAGGTTCCTTAATATAATATAGCTGCACTATAACTTACCCCAAAACCTTACTCTAATTCTGAGGCCCTCTAGAGCATAGAACCTGTATGGCAGCCCTCATAGAACCTTCTTAAAGGAACCCTTCAAGGACTCTAGTCTAGTTATGAAGGCGCCGAGTTGTAGCTCGAAGTTGAGGGGAAGGCTTTGGGCTTTTGGGGTTTGCCATCACGGTCAAAGACAAACTTTGGCGCAGTGCCATTTCAGGACAGGGTATGCAACAATAATTTAGTGTACGAACATGTAGTAGTTATTTCATGAGAATATTTCGGTCTATATAGCAGTAGCAGTATCTGAAAACTTTATTTGTAAGACAGACGCAGTATTCGTTGACACGTGTAGGTGCTCAGCAAAGTGTTCCTAGATGGAGTGGGTGACGCTCTTTATTCACATGATGGAAGATTCGGCCTGTCAACATCAGTAGGTCCAGGAACAGAATGGATGCCGTTGCTGGGCTTAGTACTTCCAGAGGGGTTCAATCGTAAACACAAGCATGGAGATGACAAGAGGTGCTAGCACCCGGAATAAATTAGGCGATAAAGCTAGCTTCAGGCATCGGGTGAGGGTTGGTCACTCGAGCGGCTAGGGAGCTTTCCACGGCTGCATGCATCATCACCAGTGAGATGCAAGCACATGCAAGCAGGAAGAAGACACACCACCACGCACAAACATGTCTTTTCGTCACCAGCTCGGAGCCGGGGTAGATGCTCTTCCGTGCTGGCAGGACGAGCTCTACCTGCAGGAGCAGGCGGCCATCAAGATCCAGGCGGCGTTTTCGGATAACACTTGCAAAGCTGGCCCCACTGTTTTCGTGGCAGGCCCTCCATCGCGGTGTCGTTGCTCGGAAGGCACCATCTCTTTCTCAGATTTGGGGGGCTCCTCTGGTGCCACTTGTCGATAGCACTGCCACCATATTCGCCCGTTGAAAAAGTGTCGAAAAGCATTGTATCCGCACGGGTGCTGAGGCTCCGAAGGCTTCCTGTGTTCAGGATACACGGGATGCGTCTAGGATTTTCCTGTGATTGAAGATGAAGCTCATCGATGCTTAGGCAAAGCTTTCTGGCGTTGCAAGAAGGTACTTGAAGCCTCCTTTCTGCGCGTGTTCGCCTAACTCTGCCATGCAGCTATCAACACCACAACGAAGAGCCACCACCGCGAATGCCGGCCCATGCTACTGACACGCTGAGAAGCCAAAGACCCTTCTGCGATGTCTGCAACCTCTGCCGATGCCACTTCGATGCCGATGAAATTGGACCACAAGCACTGCAAAACCGCCCCCGATTGCCACCACAGCCCCGGACATGATGGGGTTGTCACAGGACCTCGTTGAGACCCACGTTCGGACAGCCAGCCTGGAAAAGTGTCGAATTCGGCAACCCATTCTTCCAGAAGCTTGGCCGCAAAGGACGAATTATAGTTTTGCCGGTGATTTGCCGCAGGGGACGGAGGTGAAAAAGAGCGAAGGCACATCTTTCGAAGCCATGGGATCTCAGATCCACTCGAGGTGCCTGTGGCAGCTGATTCCAAGTGAGCTGAAGGTTTGTCGAATGCTGTTGCCCACCCCAAGCAGCGCCCAAAACCTCCACCCGAAACTCATGCCCTTCGCTCTGAGGAGGATGTTGATCCTTTCCCGCCTGTTTTCTGCAAACGGCGCTTTGTCTGGATGGTGTATGTCGGATTCAGAGGAAGGCTTCGGAGTCTTTAGGTTTGCATCGCCATGATCTTCGGGTGTCCGCAATGTTTTGTAGGATCAGCGAAGGAAAACCCGCGCATTGACTGAGACGGCTTCGTTCGAACTGGTCTGCCTTCCGAGAACAACAGTCAAGTTCGTGTGTGTGTGTGTGTGTACGCATCTGTGTAGATTATATGCATGTATGCATGGACATATGCATGATTGTATTTGTATGCATGCTTGCATGTATGCATGCATGCATGTGTGTGTGTGTGGTGGGTGCAATGTACTGTACTGTAATGTAATGAAACGTAATGTAATGAATGAAATGTAATGTGATGTAATGCAATGTAATGTGATGTAATGAAATGCATGCATGCATGCATGTGTGTGTGTGGTGGGTGCAATGTACTGTACTGTAATGTAATGAAACGTAATGTAATGAATGAAATGTAATGTAATGTAATGCAATGTAATGTGATGTAATGAAATGCAGTGTAATGTATGTGTATGTAGTATACACACACATATATGCGTACTTGTATGTATGTGTATATATATATATATGCATGTAACATCGGCTGGCTTGCCCGAGGTAGGTGCCAGGCACCCACACATCCTGTGCACTAACTCCACTAAACGCTAAAATCTTCATCCAACCCCACCACGTGGACACAAAGCGCACTTTTATTTGGCACCCCTGAACCCCTAACCCTCCAACTCCCAAACTGGTTCAAAGGATCTCTTGGCAGAGGAAGAACATGTTCGGGTCCTCCGCTGGTAGACCGAAACCTCCCTGGTCCAATCTTGCAAGAAGCAAAGTTCCCCTTTCGTGTTGTTCCGTGAATCTAACCGTTTAGTCTCTATGTCCTCCTTTGGACATTCATTTAAAGACGATACAGCAGCTTCTTGAAGTCAAGCAAATCTCCAAGCCACGCCGATTCCACACACTGTTCTTGCAGTGTGCATACAAGAGACATCTTCGGCGAAAGGAATATGATCAGCGCGTCACAGGTCAAACCCTTCTAGGAGAGACCTCGCCTTCTGTTGTCCTGTTGTCGTCTACCATGGGGACGTCAGAAAGAACAGGTTGCAACGTTATAGACATGAGACATCCTTGATCCAAAGAAGTCTCCGTGCGGCTTTTGATGGATCCTTAGTGTGGTTGAGGTTTAGGGGCACTGGGCTATGTGCGCACACCTTAGTAAACCTGCAAGCCCCAGGTCCAAGACTGCCTGGCTAATATATGTGTCGGCATAGTTAGTAACGGTTTCCCCTTATAGTCGCCCTACAATCATACTTATAGCATACTCCCCCTGTACGAAACCTACTTCTGTCCGCAATTTGAAGCACGAAGGAGAGGGCTCCTATAGGTTTTCCTTGAAAGGAGAACCCTGCCTCAAGTTGGGATTTCGGAGTGCTTGAGGCCCATTTTTTGACGCCTTGATGGCAGTCTCGCTACTTAGCAACAGCGACATTCGCCACAATCCACAAGAACCCTGGTAATCATACTATTAGCACACCACTCAACAACCTGAAAAAGTCGCTGAAGCCCCAGTACTATATGCCCCTATGCCCTACAAGCCCAAAGATCCTCCACTGCTAATGAGGTCAGAAGATCCCTCGACGCCAAACGTGGGTTCTGAGACGTCCAATGCCTCATCGTCCCGCGCACCGTCTCAGGATTAAGCGGCTGGGGTTTGGGGTTTCATTGTTCGGGATTTGGAGTTCAGGGTGTTTCAGATTCACAGTGCAAGGATTGCAGATCGGCGCTTGTCCCTGCGGTGAACATGAGGCATTCTATACCGCATGCAGTTTCCGAGTGTTCGATGGCATTTTGGCTCGGCTCCAAGACAATGACCGACGCCACCTGTAGTCGGAATGTCATTGGCAGTCGTCATCTTCATCATGTTCATCAACATCACCAGTACAACATCACCAGTACCCTGCAATGCAAAGCAGACTCTGCGGAGTACGAGTGTAGCTTCTATGTAGGACGTGCAAGTGCACAAATACAGTACAGATGCCTCATAGAAAACCTGATAGTCCATGTAAGTATGCATGTATATATGTACATACGTATGTACGTAGGTATGTATGCATGTGCCTACCTACATACGTAGGTATGTACATGGGGATGTATGCTTGTTCGCACGTACGTACATACCTACGAAAGTACGTACCTAGGTATGTATGCATATATGCATGTACATAAGCATGTATGCATGGCTAGTATTGTGTCATTGTGCGAAAATGAAGGTGGCCAGTCTACGACGAATTCTACACGCAGGTCTTCTGTCGGGAATGTGACCGCAACAAGGCCTGGAACTTAGCCACTTAACAGTAGCCTTTCACATAGATGTCTTGAAAGAGACAGCATCAGCCCATTCGTGCAGTGCAGAGTTCAGCCATTGTATATAGCATGAGAGCATAGCCTTTCACACCGAACTGTAACTTTCAACTATGCGTGTCTAGATCAAAGTAAGAGTGCCGCTGTCGCTCGGCACGGCAACACAGCTGCTTCAAAGCGCCTGTCAAAACAGATTTGATCGCCAATCGCAGCCTTCTATCCCTAGAAGCACCAAATCTTCCATCATTGGGATTCAGATCCATGCTTCGATTTGCACAACGTTCCTCACTTAGGGGATACTCAAGATCTGAGGCCAGAGTCACGTTCTCGAGCATGCCTTGCATTTTGCACCTTGCTTGAGTGGAATCAAGTACCTCCAGCACGGCCGGTTCTGTCCCGCTGTGCACATCGCAAAAGATGCTTCCGAAGAATAATCTCCTGCCTGGAAGGTTGCTTCAAACGTGGAATGAGTCGGATCCCAGCGTCGGTTCTGGAATTGAATAGCACATGACACCCTGCTCCCGGTCACAAGTGTTGTTTTTTTTTTTTTTTTCTGGCGTTTGCGGATACGCTCGCGGTCTCTCGGTAACCTTTCGGGCCCTACTCTACGTAAGCTAAGCGCCGTGAGGCCCTGTCTTATTCGTAGAAACAAGAGACACGTTCATCTTTACTTACTATGAATCAATGAATGATGACAAGCCTGAACCCAGGAACTCCCAAACACAGTCTTACAGCCCCGAGGCTGAGCAACAGTATACCAGCCTTAAAACGGCACCCTTACAGACTCCAGGGTTTTCGAGTCCATCATGGATGCCACCGTCCTCGAGAGACGTGAGCGAAACCTGGGCTTCGATGTGGGCGGCGACTTTTTGTGTAAGCTAGAAGCCTTATGGCAACCTTTAGAGTAACCCGAGAACTGTAATGGAGCCCTGAAAGCAACCAACGGGCTTCGAAGGGTTGTAGGCCTTTAGGATTCAGGCTTTAGGGTGTTGGTTTGAGTTTTTTGTTGGCGATTTGGTGTTTGTAGGATTCAGGGCCTGAAGTTTCCAAAAGAAGTAGAAGCCCAAACACGGACTGAGACGAGGCTTGCTTCAAAAGTTTTCAGCCTCGATGCTCCAAGTCAAGACCAATCTTGGGTTTCGACCTCCCTAACCGTAAACCCTCTAAATCAGGAGCAATCGCCTACAAGGCCTACTGGCGGGGTTAGGGTTATACCCCCAAGCTCAATCCTGAAATGGGGAGCATAGCCAGCCCATCTATGTGAAGTCTTGTAGTATTGAGGAGGTCTATTTTGTACTGAACGAAGGATGGGTTGGAAGGCTTGACTACGTTGGAGCTGCGCTTGTGCTCCTTGGCTTTGTTGGTACCTGGGTTGGGATACTTGGGTGCAGGATTCACTCTACGTTAGGGAGTGGAAAGGCAGCAGTATCCCCTGGGAGAGAGTTGTGTATAGCTAACCATTCGAACTAAGTTTGGGAGCATCCAAAGCCCTGGAGCCGGAAAACGCAGACGCAACGCTCTCTTTGCACACCGTCGCGAAAAGTATCTGAGCAACAGGATTTCAATTTGTGCCGCAGACGATCCTTTGCATGTGTCAGTTATACTGGACTCCTGCCTAGCTTCAGCATCGGCATACGCTTGTTTTTTCTTCGGGCACTCAAGGCTCGCAAACTTGGTACATCGCAGCAGGATCTTGTGACGATTGCGCTTGCATCGGTGAGTTGTTCTTCTTTGTTGCGATTCCTGTCTCCTTTGGTTTCTCTCCCCACCTGCTCCGCGCAATGAGCTGCTGAACTTGGGTGCATGGAGGAAACGTGCACCGCAAGAAGCTGAATAGTTCACCAGCGAGATATCAAGGCAGACGCAAACGGATGTTTTGTTCCGCAAAAGACCTTGTGCAGCGAGCGGAGTTGCAGCGAGGATCGCCCCAATATGGCCCTGCTGAAAAGTGACAATGTGACCAATCTCGTGCAAAATGCAAGACGTCGGAGTCATGAGGTGTGCTGCTGTTGGATCCGGGACAGTTTCAGCTTGTGATCCGTGACATGCAAATGGTCTGTTGTCATGGATCGATGTCGCGAAAATCTCTGAGCCATCAAGCCCTCAACTCGTAATCTGTTGTCTTTGGCTGGTGGGAAACAGAGCCGCTCGCTAGCCGGTGTGCTTGAACCCAACGTATGGGCTATGGGTTGCAGAGCGAACAAATCCTCAGCATCACTTTAGGGCAGAGGCCTGTAGGCTGCCCCCGATTCTTGGAATGCCACTAATAAACATTGGCAGCACCAAAACCCAAGCCCTACGGCCAAAAAGGTTTACACCTTACACCCCTTAAAGCTCAAAACGAGAAATCCCGTTCAGGCTTGCCAACTCGGTCGTCATGCTTCTCGAGTTGGAGCTGGAGGGGCAGGATATCGGTCGCTCGCCTTTTTTGACGGATCGGTACGAGGGCCCGGGGATGAACATAGTTGTCGGGGTTTGGGGATTCGGCGGGTTGCAATGCTAGATTTGTAGAACCGGCAAGGGATACAGACCAAGAGGAAGCTCGCAGGTGATCAGAGATCAACTTCTCGACTGCGGGTGCAAAGTGAAGGGGCATGGAAGCGTGGGCTTCGAAAACCTCTACATAAGCCTGATCTCATGAATCTAATGGTTAACAACGCCTCCATCATCAGCGAACCTGTCGCTGCCTGAGGCAAGACACTGGGCCAATCGGATGGTTTCTCTTCCGATCTTATTCTCGACGTCCTTCACGTACTCGACACTATCTTTGCGCACCCTGGCTCCATGATGACCCGGGGCTGAGATGCAGACCCGATGCTTGGTGTGGGTTCCAAGAGGTGGATGGGGCTTGCAACTTCATGTTGATGGCAATAGTGGAGTTCTGCACAATCGGCAGCTTGGGGTTGTGGGTCAGGAGCTGAGCAGAACTAGCCCAAAGGCCCTTCCCAGGCGTCCTTGAGGTAGATGTAGGGTTCTTGGCTACTACCGTATATAGCCATGATTATCAGTGTTGTTATGGACACTGTTATTTCCTCCTGTTCTTGCTGGTATTACTATTAATATTGTTATCTTGTCATTCGAAAACACCGCTGCATGCAGATTGTACTCTTCAGTCAGAGGGCCACGACGACAGCAACAAAACGAGCAACCCGGAAAACCAGTCTACCCAAAACCCTAAACCTTCACTGCATGAACAGCAGCAACAGATTATGTTGGCCATGGCAGATGCTAAAACCTCAACCCTACGCCTGCACCAATGCGGGCTCGTCCTTGCTAGGTAGGAGGGCAAAAATTTCAGGCAGCCAGCTTCCCATCCGCTTTTGTCGCAAGCTCCGCCCCGACATCTCAATTCTGCAACAGGCGAGCTAATTAGGAATAGCATTGTGGCCACCGTAGCTTCGCCAGGACCATCAAGGGATCGCATGGGACTTGGAGCAATAACCTCCCTGGGCTATGAAGCCTAGTGTGCAGATGAGGGCACTCTTGCAGCTCGAACTGCTACCAAAGCAAGCTGGAAGAACACAATACGGTGTAGCAGACCATACACGCATAGAAGAGCTATACCCGAAACCCCTTGCTGCGTGGCATGGGCGTAACCCTCTTCACTTCTGTAAGACCGTTGCAGACCCGCAGCCAGGGGTGTCCGAGCCTGATCCAATGAATATATTGCTCTCATGTTTGGGAAACAGAATCGAAGCTGAAAGGTACCAAAAAAAAAAAATGCGGCGTGGTCAGGCGCTCGAAACCCGAAGCCACAACCCCTGGAACGCTTCAGCCCTAAACCCCGACGAATCTGCCTCCCCAGCGCCAGGTTTGCTTTTCTTGGAGAGTGGCTTATCCGCCTTGTACTCATGAAGTGTGAGTTCTGGAAGGCCTGGCGAAAGGTTGCCGTTGAATCGTCGATGGTGGTAGTGGTGGTGGTGGTGGTGGTGGCGCTGTTATCGTTTAATCGTCGTTTTCGTCGTTGATGTTGGTGGTTGTGGTGTTCTTGTGTTGGTTTTTGTTGTTGGTTTGTTGCGCTGCTTCCTCGGCGTTTTGGCTTCAGAGCCTAAAACATTCGCCATAAAAGGCCCTAAACCCTAAATGGCCTTGACTCTTGCGTCTCAACGTGAAGAACGCTGGCTTCGCCAGAGAGACTTGTCTTGACGCTACGCAGTTGATCCGTTGAGGTAGCACGGTGACAAGCGCTCACATCCAACTGCTGTGATCTAGGCGGTTTCCCAGCGTCAAAGGGTCCCTTTCCTGAAGGTTCTACTGCTTGGAGTGGGAGCCCCTTCATAGCCAAAACTCCAAACTGCAGTAGTATTCGCAGTGGCGAGGCACTACCGAAAAGACAACCGCGGGCATCATAAACGAGACCGTGCTCATGCGATAGACGTGGTTGTTGCGATGGAGATGCATATGAGGATGATTATGACGACGACGAGGATGATGATGATAATAACGATGTGGATTATCCTGCTTTTCGCGCTGCAGGTACTGTCGGTGATACTGGTGAAATACATCCGCGTTTGCGAAAGCTTGCAGTTGCAATTCGGGCTAGCAGTCTGCAGGTTGAGGGCCGCTTGACAAAATGCAATGCTCACCGAATCAGCGACAACAGACTGCACCGTCAGAGCGATGTGGTGGGCAGGAGATGGCCAACTGGTTTGACACAGCTTTGGTGTTCGCGGGCCTCGCAGACGCATCTTGGAAGCACATCGCGTCTTTCGGTGCTAGAGTTCCTCAATGCACTCTGTAAAATCACGAACTCTGACCACTACTTTTGATTCCGATCTGCACCTCCAGCCGACCCTTAAGCTGAAATACCAGGTCGTGGTGGCATGGGCTTTGGCTGACGGCGATGCTACCTCGCGGAGTCTAACCATGCTTCGCCACTTGGTGTTTACAGTTACTGTTGCCTTTGATCATATTGACGGGATATCGGCTGTTGCGGTTTCGGCAAAACCCCCGATGAGGTTCTTACGGTGTTGCTACATATCGTACAGCTAGCCATTGGCGAAGTGTCCACCTGAGTCCACATTGCAAAGTCCTCATCAGCTTCGCATCGCACGGTGCAGGGTTTCGGCTAGTCACATGGTTTGGACATATTGGGACTTGGGGTTGAAGCTTCAGCAAGCAGCTATTTGGGCTTAGGGTCTAGGGGTTTAGGGTTTGGGGTTTCGGGAGAGCTCACCGACCGGGCACCCGAGCCCTCCCGCATGACAATGACACCCGACTGAGGGCAGGCTCCAGAAGCTTCAGGCTTTAAAGGCCCAGGCCATACTCAAAGAGCCCAGTATGGATCCGAGCAGACACCATCGCCGTAAATCAAAGTCAGAACCCTCAATTACTTAGGTTGCATCCCTTATTTGGCCCGGGTAAGTGATCCACGCTAAAGCAGATGCCATACTTTAGAAGGTCCGAAAGCCCTGGCATTTGTGCTTCGATCACATTCAGGATAATATTGAAGAGGGCTTTGGGGAGTCCATTATACCACCGCTTAGCAAGACTACTGTTACTATTACTGCCAAGAGTCAGGGAAGGAAGTACTGAACTTTTGTGTGGGGCAAAAGATTTGAAGTTCTGGGTGGCCAGCAGCCGTCACACTCCACGACTGTCTGGACTGTCGCAGCTCCAGAATTGGGATTCTTGTTATAGGGTTTAAGGGTTTAGGGTTTAGGGCAACACCAAGGTTATGTCACTCCAGTGTTTTGCTCATTTGGGGTGGCAGAAAATGTCAAAAGCGGTTGGTCAAGTTTCACAATCCAAAGGGCGTGCTCGTATACATGTATAGTCCAACCGTTGATCTTACAGTAAACCCTAAACCATGAATCGCCTTGCCCCGTGAACCTAAACCTCAAAACGTGAATTTGGTTTGGGCCTGTAGGCTTTCCCAGAAACTTCACAAGAACCTATCAAAATCCTTGCGGAACCGGAAAAGAACCCGAAGTTCCCTACTATCCTAGGACCGCCCCACACTCAGCCCGCTTGTGCCAGGAAGAGCTCACACTCTCGTCTCGGCCCTATGCCCCTGAAGTAAGGACTATTATTATTGAAATCATACGAAGATTCGCTCAGGAATGATGCGCGTGCTGAAGTCCATGCGTGCCATTCGCGCCTTTGCAATCTGGGTGTTTTTCAGACAACCAGGTACCTTTCTGAGCAGGTTGCATGTTGTAGAGCCTCCAACAAGAAGCCCTCCATTAGCATTCATGAAGTAGCAACATTGTTTAGGGGTTGCGGCCGTCGTAGCTGTAACGCCTAAGCAGCTTTGGCAAATCGTATGGGGCTAATTTGTGCCGAGCAGGGCATATGTCATATGTCCGCAAACGAAGACTCAAGATGCTGAAGTCAGCCGGAGTCCCAAATCTCGCATTGAAGACCTGACATGAGCTGGTGATAAATATCGCCGGTTTTGCCTGGAGCTAGCTAGAAGCTAGATCTTGCCTGCATCTTGGTGCAACTCGCCGGTCGGTTTTTCTGGCATTTCAAGACACCGAGAAACGCGTTGTCTAGCGTCTATTCCTGCAGCTGCTGCTTGGTGCGCTCGCAGTCCTTCTCCAACGAGCAGGTTTGCTATTAGGACCTATGCCACTATATCAGCATAAACTGCTCCTGTCACTACTCCTACTACCGCTATGGCTACAACAATCTCGGCGACGACGCACCCTTTGTCAGGAGCACCACCACGACTACAATCACAACGAAAGACAGCCAGCTAGAATTTCTGCACTTTACGGAACCTTTGTTAGGATGAAGGGCTTAAGCACCGTGAGGCAGAAATCTTAAACTCTAAACCTAAACGGTTAGATGGATGACCGACCACGAGGAATGGTACGAAGCTTTCGATTCTTTCGCGGCCTGCGAGTCTTGGTCAAAGCCTGTTGCCCGGCTGATGTCCAAGCGGATCATGTGTTTCGTGCATCGGGCTGTGAGCTCCGGTGTGATCAGACTTCAGACATGTTCAGCAGCTGAAGGACGTAACCTCTGCGTCGTAAAAGCTTATTCCCCGACATGCACCGACCCTGAGACCTTCCACCCTATGACTGACAGCGTACAACACAATCAAGCACTACCACTCGCTGCATAGCACGTAAGGCTTGAGGCCAGTCAAGAAACAGCATACAAGTGTTCCTTCTTATTTGAAGCCGGCCAGTGACAAGCACACCCAAAAGATTCGAAGACTAAAAGGCTTCGCCAAAGTCGCTGTTTCGATGCGAACTCAGCACTTGACAAAGCATCGTTACAATGCTTGAGAACCCTTGATCCGAAACCCCGAGACCCTTTCTTACGACCCCGGGCTGTCAAACTCACAGAACACTCAAGAATCCTGGTGTTGTTGAACGGTTTTTTAATGGGTTTAGCCGGGGGTTAGTCGGGCTGCCGAAGTGTTTTTGTCTCCGTTACAGCTTACATTTAGTGCTCATAAAGTAGTCAGGTTCATACAACCCCAAACCCTCAACCAAATACCTTAAACCGGGTCTGGGCTCCGCAGAGATGGACATGTGTTCTCTTGGGTTCTTCGAGGATTTAGGTTCTTACACAATCCATTCCTCTGTATGTCTCCGTTGTGCTCCATCTCGCTTGCCAGCCCCCTTGTAGCGGGACCCTGTGCTAAAATCCGTGCCTGTCTTGTGCGAGTGTGCGAGTCGAAACCGACCATCGACGAGCCCCCCAAAGCAACGGAGAAAGCTCTATCTGGCAAACCTATCTTGTAAAGTTCCAATGTTGTCGGGCAAACTCTCCGAATCCTAAACCTTGAAAACCCTGAACCC
>CAJNJA010100052.1:4360-18878 GCA_905231915.1 Symbiodinium necroappetens
TTTCAAAGCTCGAGAGAGCGTACAAAAACGAGATTTATCCAACGCTATATATGGTGAAAATATTCGGTGCTTGGCGGCTAATCTCGGCACGGTAGGAAATCAGGACGACTGTGCCGGTGTATATTTCTGAAATATGGCAAAATACCCACCTTCCACCCGTTGAAAAGCCACTATCTAGCACGCATACATCATTCGCACAAGACGCACTTGTTATTAAGATTGTGTAACTGTAAGAGCACCTATGTATTGCAAAAACATCCAATGAAAACTTATATGAGCTAACTAACCTTCAAATTTTTGTTCAATTAGCAAATATAGCAAAAGTAACGAGAATTTATAGTAGCCAATTATTCAATTAGTGCCCAACTCAATCTGCTAGCTATTGACAACATGCCTTTTGCTAAGGAAACAACAGTAGACCGCGATAACAGTGCTCGTTAAGTGGAAGTCATAACATGTCAACTACATGACCCAAACATAATACTAACGAGCACATAGTATATAAATGAAACACCAAAAAGACATGAAGCAAACATTCGGCTTAGTACCACTGAAATATTAACTAAATTGAACAACGCAGCAACCGCAGACTGGAAAGGTATCATGTAGCACCATTAAATTAAATATCTATTACATGCACAGCATCTGTCAATTGTTAATACTGTCGTTTATGTATGAGCTATCTTCCAGGTGTTGCTTGCATATCAATAACGAGTCAGGTATCTGTGAAATCGTGAGATATTGGTCGACTAATTCATATCACCTGCCAAGCATTATCAATAATTCATGAACATCATACACAAAGCGTTTTTGACCATTACTTCGTATCTTGTAACAGTAATACGATATTGAAAAATGAACAAGTGTTATGATCGCTATTTAACACTTGCTGATATTGCCTTCACTTGTTGCCAGCTATCTTCTAGAGATTGCCGTATTGCCAAAAACGCTTTAGGTATATACTCATGAGACCGTGCTCGAATAACTCATGAACCAAAGCGATCTTAATTACTGCTTCATGAATATCGATTTCCAAGAAAAACTAATGATTACTATGCATCTCTGATAACGTTAACGTTAATTCGATAGCTATTGAAGAATGACTAACACACGCGGGTTTAACAACTGTTGATCTTACCTTCTACTTGTGGTCAGCTATCCTCTGATTATTTCCGTAGCACCAAATATATACTCATGAGATGTTGGTCGAATGATTCGTTAATAACAAATGCTGGGCCAAATTAATCATTACTAAGCATGTGTCATAATGGTAATTCGATAGAGAAGAATGAAGAACTACCTGACGAGTCTTTCAGGCAATATTTTGCGACATTTAAAGTACTAACCATGCTGAAAGAACTGTGCAAACTGTAGCTAGATGCTTTGGTCTTCAGCGCGCATCAGAGTAGAGATCAGCCGGATTTTGCAGTGAACCTCTAGCAGAAGCAAATGTTTCCCGGGAAGCGCTTGTCGTGTATCATATAATTGTGATGCATTCTCAGTGCACTTTGGCCTGCCCGACACTGTTTGTTTGGTCCTGTATTCAAGTACACAGCTTGGGGCTTAGAACACAGACTCGAGGCTTCAAAGAGGCGGCCCGAAACCAGAAAAACAAAATCTGGGAGCGAATCTTTTGGTTTCGGCTGGATTTTTGGTTTTTTGGTTTTCCACTGTTGTTTGTTTTTGGGTCGAAAAACCAAAAAAATAACACATGTGTTTTGGGTTTTCACCGTTTCCCGATCGAGAAATCGTGCTAAAACCCTGGCAATTTTTGGCTTTTCACTCAAAACAAAAAACACATGCGTTTTTTTGGTTTTCGCCGTTTCCCGATCGCTAAATCGTGCTAAAACCCTAGCAAGTTTCTGTTTTTCACGGTTTTTCACGCAAAAACCAAAATAACACATGCGTTTTGTTGGTTTTTCAGCGAGGCGACACCATGAAAACAAAAAAACACGTGGTTTTTTGGTTTTTCGACCCAAAAACCAAAAAACACAGTGCAAAACCAAAAAAAAATCCAGCCGAAACCAAAAGCTTCGCTCCCAGATTTTGGTCTTTTGGGTTTTTGGTTTCGGGTGGTTTTGCTGAGTCGCAACATTGTGGGAAGCAGCTTTGCAAAACAAATGGCCGTATGTGTCAGTGTTTTAATAGAAAAACAGAGTTTTCTCTGTTGGGAGCCCGAAAATGTGCCAAAACACAGGTAATTCTTCGTTTCTGACCAGCAAACCTAGGAAAAAAACAAGTATTTTTCAGGAGTTAGATACAAAACTGCTTCGCAAAATTGTGTAAAGCAAAAATGCAAAAAGTACTGCAACATACAGTATTTTTCAAGGTAACGAGAACACCGGTGGATCATGGGAGGGGCGATCATAAATATATATATATATGTATATATAGACATATACACATATTTTTCAATAACGACAACAGTATATGTACTGTACTACTATAATGCTGAACATTCCACTGGTGCTTCCTGGCAGCCAGAGCAAGCCCATGGAGGCGTTGCCTTCGCGAAGGGCCTTCGCATGAGAGCCTGCAGCCTTGGCCTCGTCGTCGATGAGCTTCTCCTTCAAAGGGACGGTCTGCGTGAAGGCTTCACATGCTACCAGGATTCTTGAAGGTTTGTTATGGGCTCTCATGTGCGTCAGAATGCAACACGGGGGCTTGTGAGGCAACCTGGCAGCCTTTACCACACCCCCCCCCCCCTCAAATCCCGGCTCCAGGGAGATCTCGCCCTCGACGTGCTGCCGGACCATCTCGATGTTCTTGCGCATGTCTGCCTGAAAGCCCTGGAGGAGCTTCCCAAAGACGTCGAAGACCATGACCGTAACGGAGGCCGCAGAAAGGAAGCTGGAGGCCTCCGTTGAACCATCGGAGACCTTGACGGCTAGCCAGGCTAGGACGATCTCGTCCAACACGGAGTCGCATCGCCGCAGCGCTGTGGGTGTCGCCTCCTCCGTTTCTCGAGGGGTTCGGAAGCCTTCGCTTTCCTCCCCGTCCTCGTTCTCCGGCTGCTGTTGCCTCCCCGACTGCAGCCGGAGCAGCGTCGCCAGCTTCCTCAGACTTGCGAAAGCTTCGTCTTGCTCTCAGATCAAGACAATCCTAAATGCCCACACTTGAGGCTCGATGCGAGCAGTCGCGCTCGAAGCGGCAGGCATCCTGAAACAGGCTACAGTTCACTGCCATGAGCAAGAGATTTGCACGAACCGTCATCGGCCAACCTCGCGAGCATCTCTCCACAACATTGATCGAGTGTTGGCCGCATGCCAGGAGGCATTCAACGACAAAGACCTTAGGTGCAGGGGAACAAGGGAATCCATGGAAAAAGGAAGCCAACGAAAAAGCATTCCAAAGCTGCTCTCACTCACACCCCCCCGCCCCCCCCCCCCGCTGCAGAGACGAACTTTGCAACTACCCCGAATTCAAGCTCACCGGAACATCTGAGACACCCTTCTCACAGGTTTGGATCTACACGCACGGTTCACGGAGCAATCCAAGTGGAATGTGTGTGTGTGTGTGTTCTGGCTCCTAGTCGATCTTCCGAGAAGCTTCGTGGCGAGGGGCTTGATGTTCTTCGCGAGCTCTGGGTTGGTCAGGCTCGCCAGTAGGTCGGCATAGAACTCCACAGCCCTTTGGTCTTCAGCAGCGTCGGCGAAGTTGAAGCGGCGCTGGTTGGCTGTAAACCAGGCTGCGCGAAAGGCCAAGGCCTTCGCTAACAAAAAGTCAAAGCATGAATCATTGCTCTTGGAACTCAACCCCTAAACCCCACACCCTAAACCTTGAAGCCATATAAAAGCCTGATGGAATCTTCATAGAACCCTTATGACAACCCACCCTAAATGGCCTTGATGGTCTGCGCCTCCGCGGCGGGCATCAGCCCTTCCAGCTGCAGCGCCAAAGCCTCGGCCCTCTGCTTGTCACGATCCGCCGAGGACCTGAAGACGGCAAGACTTGGGGCCTTTTTAGGGGGTTTAAGGTTGTTTTTTTTTTGGGGGGGGGTTTAGGGTTTAGGGTTTACAGTTTAGGGTTTTAGGGTTTTGGGGTTTAGGCTTTAGGCTTTAGGGACTGCAAACTTGGCTTTCAGGGCCGGAAGGGGATATGGTTTTTTGTTTGGTTGTCACCCTTCTTCCCTTCCAAGTTATCCATGTTGTCGGAAATGTTTCAGGGGGTTTGGGTGCAGGGCTTAGGGGTGTGAAGCGGTTACAGGGTTCAAGTTCCTTTGTTGAATCTTGGCGTTGGGTACTTATTTGTGTTGCGCACATCTCTCACCAAGTCCAAGTGGCCACAGGAAGGATCGCAGGTTTGCCGCATGCCACGCTGCATAGACCGCAAGCTGCTGGACACAGTCTGCGACCTCGCTTGCATTGCTCTTTTCAGCACCACCCGCGTCGCATCGCATCACGGCATGCGAACGGCCCGTCCAGCTGCATAAGCTACACAAGGAAGAGATCAGGTTGGCCCTTGATTCAGAGATTGCTTGCGCGTGCGCAGGCAACATCCGGAGCTAAAACTATTCAGCATGGCAATCTGGCCCTACGACGAGCTTTGCTTTTTTCTCTCGCTTCCGTGAACATGTTGCCTGACAAGGCGAGGACGTGTCTCAGTCTCATTCCAAAGGCTCGTGCTTTAATGGACAAAGTTTGCGACATTCACACAGGTTGACAATCCTTTCGGGATCCGGAAGGGTTGTCACGTGTCCATGTCTTCACTTCCCTCAGACTCCTCCTCACTGGCATCTTCAGGAATTGAATTGCATTGGCTGCTGCGCTTGGGGCTCCCCTCAGTCTGGAGCAGCGCTGAGTTGCGCAAGGATTCACGCATCGCGGGGAGCGCCGCTTCAGACTCTGAAGCAGACATGTCGGGCACGTGGTGCTGTATCCCCAATTAATGTCACATTGAGCGGCACTTGTGACTCCTGAAGAAGGACATGATTCCCTTCCGGCCGTGGTTCATTGGCTCTAAACTGCTTGGCTTTTCCTTTGTATGTCTTGCGACGTCATGCAAATAGAACTGATTGTCTTTGACGAGGCCCTGCACGTAGACTAGAATTTGACTTCCGTGCGATGCGTAGTAGGTGAAGTGGCTGAAGGCCCGTTCTAGCTCACCCACACCAGTCAAGCATGTAAAACTACCAGCCTGAGTTGCTGTTGAACTTCTCCAACATACCCTCCAAAAGCTCTTCCACTAAATAGTGCTTCAGGTTGTGAGGTGGTGCAGGGTGCTCGGCATAGAAGTACTCCACCGGGACGTGAACGATGTGGAAGTCCCTGACACGATTCTTCTTGAAAGAGTCAACAAGGTGCCGAGCTCTGGCACTGACATCGAGTTCCTGAAGGTAAGTCTGCTGTTGCCACCGGCTTCTGTCCAGGTCTCCTCGCATCTCGACAGTGGAAAACGTAGTTGTTGCTGCCATCTCTCTTTGAAATAGGCTTCTGCAAGCTGAAGCCTGGTGAGTGAAACTGAGGTTTGCAGCACGAAGTCGTAGGAAAGCTTCCGCGTCGCCGCCCTGAAATGTCAAGACCTTTTCTGGCGTGTGCAGTCGGAGGCAAACGGCACACGGGTGCAAAATGCAAGCGACCTCCGGCTTGTAGCGAGACGATCCCGGAGACCTGGCATGCCACGCACTCGCACGGATATGCCAAGACTTCAAGGCGTTGCGCAGTCTTGTTGCGCTGCAACGGTGCTGGTGCTGGTGCTGGCGCGGTTGCTGTCGCTGTCGCGGTCGATTGCTATTGGCATTGGCATTGGTAGTACAAGTAGTATGGGTATTGCTATTGTTATGGTTACTGTCAGTGTTATTTCACTTTTGCTTCTGTTGTTGGGTATCAATGCTGCACAGCTCTCAAGAAAAAGTGCCATCCCAATACTGATGACATCATGGTTCCTGTGTTACGTGCATGTATGTGTGAGACGCAATGTGCCTGAAACGGACCGGAGCATACTATCGGAAAAGACTAAAGTTGACTAAAGACCCAACTCGTCACAACTCCAAACTCAAAGCCCAAGCACGAGCAAGAGTAGTGCCCTAGCTTCGGAGTCCGGGGAATGGGGTGTATCGGCAGCATGCTCTAAGCACATGGCCGCCGCGTCGGACTCTGGGCCAACCTTGAGCGCTGTGCAGGTGCGCATGAGTGGCAAGCGCGGGAAGGATGGTGCGGGCATGCAGCAATTGCAGATATGGGTCTTTTTGCTTTTTCCGCTGCCGGCGGCAGGTTCGGGCAGCACACTGGAAATTGAGCAATGAGGATCGAGCGGCGCTCGCTCTTGCTCAAGTCCAGCCATGTCGTCATGGAACCTCGCACGCAGAAGATGCCATTGGCCTGTACAATGTGGTCGCCGCGGACTCATGCGACACCACTTATAAGTTACTTATAAGCTGAACATCTCCAGCCTCGCCCGTGCGGCACGGCGAGCAGCGCTCGCAGTGCATCTGAATCACAACAAAAACCCTGACACGTCACTCAAAACAGGCTTTTCGACCACTGTGAGTAATTAGGAGGCCTGGTAATTGCTTAAGCCATTTGACAGCAACTGGGGCTTCTGGAGAGATGCTCAAGAAATGGCCCGCTCAGGCACTCCCACTGCTGCGGCTCTGCGACCTCGGACCTCTGGGCGCGCGCCGGCGCTCCTCCGGGTGAGGCCGGTGGCAGAAGCGGCAGTTCGAGCCCTCGCTGCAGGTGCCGCGGATGAACTTCCTGCAGACATTCGTGCAGGACCGGTCTCCCTTGCAGTGCCGGGACCCCTCCGACGGGAGCTGCCCCAACCCTGGAGGGCTGGAGACGGATCTCGTCGACGAGCCTGACGAGGAGTCTTCCAAGCTGCCCAAGACAGCCACTCCCATATCTGCGAGGGTAAACGAAGACCTCGGCATCCGAGAACACCTGCAAGTTAAACACCTGTTCCAAGCTGTCGTAGATTCTGGGCTCCGCCTGCAGGGTCTGTTGTCCGAGGGTAGTGGTGATGACATCGCCGACTCGGAGCATGCACGCCTGCTCAATGGTCGAGGATCCTGATCTCATCACCTGCAGCGGGTGGTCGGCAGTGAAGCAATGAACTTGTCCACCCAAGCAGAAAGTTGCCATACGCTTCCGAGTACATCCTTGAGGATGCACTTGCACCTCGACATAGTCAGAGGGACCGGCTGCCAGCAACCTGTCTGCGGTGGCTGCCGACTCCACCGTCACAAGAAGGGCTGAGCTGCGAGGCAAACAGTCATTACACCCCGCTACAGTTGGGGACAAATTGGTAAAGGGTGGAGACTGCAACGATTGGCCTCTGCCAGCGAGCACGTCAACTTCGCCGTGCCAAGGCAAGGCAGCCTGATTGTCCCGAGCTGCGGCTTCAAGCTCCTTCAAGGCTTGATGCACGTCGCGGAGTGCGGGAGGGACTCTTTCATAGACCGCCAGCAGCTTTTCGATCTGCTCAAGGATGTTGGGCTCAGGTGGCATGACTTGGGCATCCTCTGCAGCATCCCCGATCGTGTCTACAGCCTCCACAACCATGTCCAGGCACTCTGTGAGGGCGTCATTCGTTTGCTGCACTTTCAATAGCTTCTCAGCGGCCTCGCGCAGCTTCAGCTTCATCTGCCTCGACCAATCCATAGTCTTCTGGTGGTGTTGTATTTCTGCTTCCCAAAGTCGTCCTAACAGGCTCTTAATAAGATTACGACCTGCAAAACCCAGCAAGCCCAGTGCTAGCACCAGAGCTGCCGGCACAACGAAGGGTGTTGCGACGCTCGCGACAGCTGAAAGGGAGTCAATCGAAGCCTGAAGAGTGGACACCACATCCGCAGCAGACGCGACCTGGGTGGCAGCTACATCTGCAGCCGCTTGTGCCGCTGCTGCGTCAGCAGCAGCCTTTGCTGCGGCCGCTGCAGCCGCAGCTGCTGAGGGTGTTGTGACAGCATGCCACAGAAGCGTTGCCGCAGCAGCAGCTGCCGTTCCAATCCCCACAACAGCTACCACAGGTGCAGCAGTTGTTGCCATGAGCCCAGCAGAAACAGCCATACCTCCCAGGAGTTCAGATCCCAAGACTGTTACCGCAGGTGCCCCCACACCAGCTGCAGCAGCAACCCCTGCACCTGTGACACCGGCAGCTGTAGCCACACCTACACCAGCAGCCGATGAGCTTGCAGCACCTGAGCCGGCTGCGGCGGCCGCTTTGGCGGAGGCCGCCTGAGCCGCAGCAGCAGCAGCTGTCTTGCCTGCTGCGGTTGCCTTGGCGGCTGCGAGAGCCGCTTGCCCCGAACAAAGAGCAGATACTTTGGTCACCAATATTTGCTTAACGACAAACACAGTGCCTGCTGCTGCACCAAGCATAATCACGCCACCACCCACCAATACCGAATTGATTGCCGTCAGAAGTCGCCACCACCGCTCCCGCTTGCTCTCTGTTTCGGCAATCAGCTCAGCAGACCTGGACTCTTGTTGCTCGCAGAGGGCAGCGAGCTCTTGGAGCTTTTGCTGCAGCCTAACCATGCTTGGCCGAAAGGCTGCATACCTGTCTCTGAATCTCTTGGCTCTCAGGGAGATGCGCTTGGCTCGGTTCTCCATGGTTTCGAAATCCTCATTCTGCAAGTCATCCCTCAGTGCATGGATGTCCGCTTCAACTTCATCGGCAGCTCTCTCAAGACCGCGAATGCTGGAGGGACGGATCTCGTGCAGCATGTTGCCGACGGCAAGCGCATCATCGGAGCTCAAGGTCTCTTGATGTCTCTGGTGGTCCGGATTTGCTCCACGATGTTTCGACAGCTGCGCGCGAGCTCGTCGCAGAGCGCATTGCTGACCACATCTTGTACCCACGCAGGGCGACTCGACAGGATCTCACGCAGGCGTGCCCACTCCGTCGTAGGTGCGAGCACTGCATCAAGTCGATCCAGTGAGCCGTCTTGCAGTGCCAGATTCTGCTGTGGCAGGACGAGCTGCTGTGGCAGGACGAGCTCATGTCCACCCTCCATGTCCATGGGGCGTTTCTACGGCTTCCGGTGTGCTGAGCGGGCGCTTGAGACGACAACACCACAGGGTCCGGGCCAAAGCAAAGCTGCTTCCACATCACACCAGCAGCTACGAGAAGCCCTGGCCCGGGGCAGGCACGCCACTTCGATGCCACAGCTTCAGCTGCACGACACCCAGGGGCCAAGTCGGGCCTCACAAGTGGCAGTCGGAGGTGTTGACATGCTTGGCACTGCAGCCAGTGCCACCCAGAAGGCTTCAACCAATGTGGTTCTCGTCTTTGGATTGGCTGAGCCAAAGGGCATCACTACTGCAATGCTGCTACAAAAACTGTCATCCACAAGCTGTTGACAATTTGTGGGGGTTCCTGCATAGTGACACCGACGTATGAGGCAGCTTCACGCGTGCATCAGGACGGCATCCCTCAACAGGAACGCTCCTATGTTCCATGTATCAACATCCTGCTGCACTTGGGGGATCTTTACACAGACTCGAGCGTGAACGAATGATGACAACTCCTGCAATCTGAGGCGTGCACAGGAGGTGTCATCGCAACCTTCCGGAAGAATCTGCTGGAAGTAGTTGCCCTTGCAGGCTCTGGGACCCTGACGAGACTTATGGAGGGGTGCACAGAGGCATCTAGCCACACAGGCTGTGAGTCCTATCACACCCGTGAAGCACCGCGCAAGTCGATGGACTGACCACAAGCCTTTACCGATGAATCAGTGCAAGCAGACAGAGTGGGGAACACCCAAAACCCCTAACAAACCCGAAGAAAACCCTGCGATACCCCTGAAATACTGCTCAAAAACCCCGCTGAAGGCCCTCCAAAAATCACGGCAGCCTGCGGCAGACCATGGCCAGCCTGGAAGAAAGAGGCATCGACGAGCTTTAACTCAGGGCTTAGGGCCTATAGACTATTGGGCTTAGGGTTTAAGGTGTAGGGTTCACGGACTATAGGGTTTAGGGACTATAGGGTTTAGGGTTTAGGGATCGTAACCCAAGGCATGGATCCCTGATGATGGTTGTAGATAGCCCGGACCTTCCAAAACCCATTAATTAATACACCTCAGCATTGCGAAATCTTCGCCCCTCAATATTGACTTGCACAAAACGCTCATCTAAGAGCCCAGCCAAGAAATCTGCCAGGTTGTAAACAAAGCTCTGCTACGGGGTGCTGTACACCGTAAAAAACCTGCCGTCCTAGTCTCAATGCTGCGGACCTTACGATTTTTGGGATGCTGTTCCGGCTCCCCGGTTCCTTCCGGCCACGATGCGGCAAGCGCTCCGTTCCAAAGAGATCTTTACAAAGCCGAAACATGCATGTGATAACAACAAGCCAATGCCATGCCACTCACTACAATGTGCTTGCCAAAACAGGTTTGGAAAAAAAACTGCACAAAGCAGGAAAATGTGCAACATATCAAACAAGCTGTTTGTGCAGAATCGTCCCTGCATGACCAGCCTGCTGTATATGCAAAGCCGCCAACAACATGCAAACTCCAGGGAGCATTGCTGTAGAAAAAAGGACACACCTGCGCCATCCTTGCTGGCAACGCTCATGGAGGCCCGTGGATTTTGTTGCAGCCTTGTTAAGCATTCTGACTCCGATAAATAGGCCCTGCCACAGGACCACAGACTACAGACGAAAATGGCAGGAACGGGCCGCAAGTTACTAAGGCTCGAACTACGGGGGCAGCTACAAGGCCGCTAGCAGGACAAAAGTCGCGAGGGTGTCGCTGAGGAGGCACAGTTCAAGGAAAGGTCCGCTTTCCAGGTTTAGGGTTTAGGGTTTAGGGTCGGAGCACTCCGAAGGAAGTGTGATGATGCTACTGGAGCTAGGAGCAACCTACGCCGCAGCCATGGGAATTCTCCGCCTTGGCTGGATTACGAAAACCTACTGCGTAAGTAGGAAGTAGGAGTGTGGAAGCAGGAACGATCGGCCCTGTCTTCGTGACCTCCAAGGATGGGAAGACGAACGGGGTCGGGACTGGAAGAAGTCTCACAAGCAGAAGAAGAAGAAGAAGAAGGTTTAGGGTTTAGGGTTTAGGGTTTAGGGTTAAGAAGAAGTGTGAGCATCTCCTTCATGGAGGTGAGTCGAGAGACGTGGTGAGCTCAGGAAGCTTTGTGTCGTCCCGGGAACTCCCGGATGCCAGGAATGATGCAAGAATTTGCCCCTGGACTGTGTGCTTGGCGATGGAGTTGATGGTCTTCGTCTTTGAGTTCGGAGTCCGTGCAGGTAAGCAGGTGATCCTCAAGGAAGAACAAGCCTATGCCCTTGAGATGTACAAGTACAAGAACAAACCCCAGCTCGAGTACCCAGGAACCAAACAACACGGTGTCCCTAGCCGCGTCTTCGCCTCCTACCAGGAAGAGACCAATACGCAGTTGCAACCCGGAACCCAAGGAACTCCCTAACACGAAGTACTACGCGATCATGGAGAACCTAGGAGAGAAGCTGCAGTACTTAGTGAGCTCCGTGGAAAGTGCCAAGGAAGAGTTTGGGACCTCGAAGTACATGCTTTTCACCAGGAGCCTTGAGTCGAGCTACGCCCCCTGTGATCACGGTAAAGCCCCGGGAATGAATGGTTTAGGGTTTATGGTTTAGGGTTTAGGATTTGGGGTTTAGGGTTTAGGGTTTAGGGTTTAGGATTCTTTTTAGGGTTTAGGGTTTTGGGTTTTGGTTGCATCATCCTCCCGGTGTCAGAAGAAGCACCTCTGCCTCACAGGAAGCCGAGCAGCTAAGCGCAGCAAGCGCCCTTCGCTCTGCGAGAACAGGAAGATGCACCAGGCCGCGTTCATGTGCATTCTGCTTTATAGCAATCTAGAAGCAGCAGCCGGAATGGAACAAGCACTACAGGCGCTTGCAGCACAATCAGCAGCGTCAGCACAAGAGATACAGCAGATGACAGAAGCGATAAGGCAGTCATCCACCAGCAGCGATCTAACACAAGGAATGGTAAATCTGTTCAAACGACTAGGGCAGTCGGGAGAACAGAGAGAACGCAAACAGAATCTTGTGGGAGCAATGGCACTTTCACAGGAAGCTTCGAGCTCAAGAATCAAGGAAGTGTTTGAGCAGAGTCGTGAAAAAGGAGAGATCCAGCTGCACAAATTGGTAAAGGCGCCCGATGCAAAGCCTACGCACTTGGCTAGGAGCAATCGATGCAGATGTTCTTCAGCTGATGGACAAAGCCGAGAGCCCCGAGAAGGAGCTCAAGTTTTGTTCACTTACATTACAACCCAGGAACAACCAAGCAACAAGAAGCTCTACAGCATCCTGCCCAGCTACACCAAGAACTGTCCACAGAGAGTGGTTACAACAGTCGAAAAAGAGAACGGTGTTGAAGCCTACCCCCAGCTTGTCCACTTCAATCAGCCGAACACCAAGGAATGTTCTTAACAACTACATCGTGGAAGTCATGAATTTTCGTTTTGACAAGGAAAAGACGTACAACGAGAACTTCTTGAAGTTTGAGGAGCCTATCGACGAGAACGAGGAAGCAAGCAAAGAAAAAACCTCAGACTCGTTCAAGATGGGTACAATATCGTCGACAGTGTCCCAGCAACCGTTCGTCAGCATATCCTCCTTAACATCAAGGAAGATACGTCCTACGATGACCTTAGGACTTTCCTCAACACCTGCGAGAACACCAAGCGATGCATTCAGCCGACCACCACCGACTTGATCAACAGTGGCAACGACCATGGTGGACAAACAGCCATGGACGTCTCCCAGGTTCAAGGAAGCTGGGAAGGCAAAGGGAGAGGAAAAGGAAAACACCAAGACCAAGGAAAAGGCCTTCGGAAAAGGAGAAGGAAAAGGAGACACAGGAGGCTGGTCCAAAGGCGGAAGGAAAGGAAAAAAGGAAGGTGGAAGAGGAAGAGGAGGAAGATATGGAAAAGGTAGCTACAAGAGCAGCGGAGAAGGCTACAAAAACGCAAAGGCAAAGGAAAACATAGCTACAACAAAGGAGGTTCAGAACCAGGAGTTCAATTATTGCCAGAAGTATGGCCACTATGAAGCACAGTGCAGAAAGAAGCTGCGAGACATGGCGCAAGGAGTAAGGAATGTTCAGGAGTATGAACAAGGTGAAGCGCCAACAAGCGATTCAGCAACACCCACAACCAGCACCCGGACTACGGCTAGTTCGTCAGCGAGCACAGCAAGCAGTACCAGGACACAAGCAAAGGTACGTCAGGTCACCCTCTTCCACATTGGAGAGGAACCAGAACACGACCACGGAGGACCTCAGATCTACAGCACCCCATGACAGTGAAGAAGAAACCAACTATGAGATGAACTATGTCAACAATATCATGATGGTGCAGATGAAAGTTTCTTTACATGAAGACAGCGACGAAGAAGGAAGCCAAAGTTGGAGAAGAGACCCACTTTGTCAGTGGTACAGCAACAAGGAAGAGCCAGTTCCATCAGTGAGGACTGTGACACAAGAACCGTCTAGAAAGCTTAGGAAGATCGAGGTGATTCTGGATTCAGGGGCAGATGTTTCCCTTGCTTCAAATTGGATGAAGAAGTATGGCAAGAAAATTCAGGTGAAGTCGGCGCAACTACGAGATGCAAAAAGACGATCCGTTGCTGTACAGGAACACCGTCTCATTGACCTTGAGTTCAAGGACAAAAAAAGAAACAAGGAAGTGCACCATTACTATGTTCGTGACTTGACTTGGACTTGCCCCGGGAAGGAAACAAGGTACGAGATTCAGAAGTGTTCATGATTGGCAATGTGATCAAGCCCCTCCCCCTGGGGATAAGAAAGATGATGCAGCAAGGATGGATGCCTCATGTCGATGATCGCTCAGACATGGCCCTTGTTGATGGCGATATGAACACAAAGATTCCTATTTATTTCAAGAACAACTCTTTAGCAGCCAACGCTTTTGCGCAGGCAATCGTTGCAGTTCGCGAAGGACAACGTGTCCATGTACTTCTCAGCGATGTACTTCAGCACCTGGAAAAGTCACAAAAACCAGGATGGAGACCGTCCACTACGCCATGAATCTGTTCTACAAGACCCCCTTTGTCAAGGAGAAGGACAATGGATTTTGGTTGAGATCATCAACCCATATCATGAGATGGAAGATCCTTTAATGGAGCTTCGCCGTAGCGAGGCCGAGACCATCACAGTGTTTACCACGCCGCCAGAAAGTCCCGTGCGGTTTCTGCAAGGCCAAAGGAACAGACCACAACGTTGAGTTCGAGGTTTTCACAGACGACAACTGGTAACTCGCTGAATCAGGAGAAAAGGTCTTCCGGCACTATCGTATGCCCAGGAAGTTTCTTTTCAAACTTACTGGAGTCCCTGGTTGTCCTACAGACCTTACAGCGCAAAGCCCTAGTCCCACCCACTTTGCCTGCAAATTGCTTTCCGCAGTGAACGCCGCCCAGCCACGACCCCAAGAAGTCCCACCCAAAGCTGTCCCCAAGTGAACGCCGCGCGAAATCGCATGTGTGTAATCCAGAAAGATCTCATTCCCCTTAGAACGCTAGTCGCAGCCATGGTTTTGCATGGGTTTTGCACACGTCGATATGCAGAGAAAACATG
>CAJNJA010100063.1:0-18877 GCA_905231915.1 Symbiodinium necroappetens
TTTAGGCTTTAGGGTTTAGGGTAACCAAATGCCATGCGCACAAAATCGACATGAACCCAGGCTGTGGCAGCGCAACGAAAATCAGGCTGCCAAGATCCAGCACTTGCTGCTTCAACAGCAGGTGCGAACAGGGTTCCGAGGCTGGCTGGTTACCCTGACTACTGGCGACCAGATGTTTATACCGAGACGCGAATAACAGTTGTATGTTCGACTGTGAATTGACATTCAGCCTTTACTTATCGCCTGCGTATAGCAGGGTGAACACCCTGGGGCAAAGATCTATATTTGGAGGATCATGGGACTCAGTAAGTNNNNACCTTAATTGGGGTTATATGTAGTTACAAGTATAGTTACCCTAATAATAACCTAAGTTACTAAGCCCCATGATCCTTTAAGTAAACTATAAGCAGGTGCAGCCGGGCGATCTCGTTTGCAAGATCTGCAACACCAAGGAGGTTCTGGCACCAAATCAGGCCAGACTTTCGATCAGGATGTGTGTGCGTGTGTGTGTTTAGGGTTTAGGGTTTTAGGGCATTCTGGTGGAAGTGTAGGGTTTCGCATAGACAGAGGGGGGACCCACATGGTTTTTGCTCCGTGTTCTTTGCAATGGTGTTCCTAAACCCTAAACTCTATAAACCCTATGTTGTATAGGGGCTTCTCCCAACAAAAAGTGCTTTGGTAGGCTGAGTGGGACGCAGGGGTCAGGCGCCTTGGGTCTGTAGAGTTGGTCGGGTCAGGGCTTAAAGGGATTAGGCTGCTTAGGTTGGGTTTTAGCGCTTGCAGGGGTATGCAGGCGTCCGGTTGTGAAGAGCTGTTCCAAATCCTGCATCAAGAATCTGCGTTGCGAGATCGGTTGGACTAGAGATTACGCAGCAAACCTTGTTCAACAACACACGCTCGCCACAGAGGTTATGAATCTTTCGGGAACATGTTGCCGCAGAGTTTGCTGCCTGTGGTGGAGCAATTAAGCTCCGAAAAAAGGACCCTGACGCCATCTTACGGCAGTGAACCCATGAACATCTTGAACTATCATCCTAAAGCCTGAGGTTCGAAACACAACTCTTCGTTTCTATACTCCAAAACTGTCTTTCTGACACGGAAGGACTCGTGCCTGCATGGGACCACAGGGAGCTTCGCACGGCAGCAAGGGCCATGCTCGGTGATATCACATTTAGGATGAGGGTTAATGTGAGGGTCCAAAGTATCTCACAGTTGAAACCTTGGTTTTGGGATAGTACGTCGCAATTGTAGGTTATTCCTTCGGGGGAGTATATGGCTGCTCGGTATTTGCACGCTTTTGGGTCTGGCAAGATACCGAAAGAGACAAGTTACCTACAGAGTACATTTCTGTTCGTTTCACTAGAATCATTAGTGTGGTTTATCATCGACAGTCCACCCGATTGTATTTGCAGCTGTCAGCTTCAACAGAAGTGGGATGGGCTGCTGCTGATCGTTTTATATCAAACTACTCCACTTACTACTTCGACGTGAATGGTTCACACTAAGGTGCTATCCGTCATTCCTCGGCCTCTATCTGCCATATGGTCACCACTTTGAATGTTATTCGTGCTGCTAGTCCTATCCCTCTGCACCTTCGTAGCATCCATGCTGCTAGTCTTTATGTGGCTCCTGCTACTACCTTGGCTCATCTGTCGAAGCTGAGGCAACTGCGCTTGCTACCCCTTTGCATTGTGGGCATGAGACACTTCAATTCGGTTGTTCCCTAGCTTGGCTTCTGGGTTCCACCCGAACCGTACTCACTGTACCCTGGGACCAAAACTCTAAACCACGAGCCACACCGAATCCTAACGAAGAAATCCTGTGTTTGCCAACTTGAAGGTTCATGGCTTGTTATACGTACAGTCACGCGGTTTGTGCGCCGTAGTTGGGGTTACGGATAGCTAGACATGAAATTTACTTCATTAGTCTGCATCAAAGCCACTGAAGGCTTTTGCCGAAGGTTTCAGGTTCGGGCGTTGGATTTATAAGGGCTTGGGCATAAAGGATTTGGAGTGGAAGAATTTCGCGGTTGAAGAACTCAGGATTCCAGGCTTGCTTGTTGGAGGCCGAAGGTTGATGAGGTACCCGGGTGCATGGGTGCCAATCATCAGGAGTGGAGATTAATACAAGGCCTTGATAATTGGAGTATGGTTTATATACTTTGGGGGGGTATATTCTACAAGGGTATAGAGACAATAAGGGAATGGAAGTAGAGTTTTCCCGACTCCTTTTTTCTCACATGTCCCCTGAGCCAGAGTGCTGCTATGTGGTGCCTGGATGCCCAACACTTCGAAGCCAAACCCCCTGACTTTCAACCCTAAGCCCTAAACCCTAAAACCCTAAGCCCTAAACCCTAAAAACCCTAAACCCTAAACACCGGACTTCATCCCAAACCAAAGATCCCACAACCCGAGAACTCAATGGCGTTGAGACCAGAGGCTCGGAACCACCTAAGGAAGGCATTGATGCTAAGGGTTGAGGGTTTAGGGTTTAGGGTTTTGGGGTTTAGGGTAATCATATGTGTTAAGGACCTTCAGTTTCAGGCCTTCTTAACGAATATATCCGGGCCCTCAGCAACAAGAACATGGTTTTTCTCGGAAGTAATAAAATGCCGTTCAAGGGACTGTAAGGGAGCATCTACTACTGCTTACTTTGTGTTCTTACTATACTTCTTCTTATAACCCTGAGGCTCCAAATTGCCCAAAGTAGGTACTATTTACAGACTTTAGACCCCAAAGTAGGTGCTATTTGTATACGTGGAGCCCTAGGGTAATTTCTCCGACCCCTACATGTACAGGGGCTTTGGAATCTCTCAAAGCCCGCAGTCCGACAGCGTGCTCTGTTTCTGAGTGGCTACCCTGCTCTTTGCGCAGCCATTTGGCTGACCCGCGGTGAAACACGAGATATGGGGGGTTGTTCTAAAGTAAAGCAGAAACATTTCTGAGCACACAGATGTCGGCAATGTCTTAAGAACTGGGGAAGCAGAATTACAACAGCTCTGTTCAATTTGTTATATTAATACTACTACAAGGTGGGGATCTAGGTAAGGACTTGTTTCATAAGGCTACACCATTGATAGCTGCCGCAGCAGACGAAAACAAAACGGTATCCCCAACAGGGACATTCACTTGGAACAACCCGCATGGACCCTCAAACGTAGTTCGGGTTCTGGGTTATGTGCTCCTGGCTTTGCAGCACTGGCGCAAATGACACCCTATGGAAGTCCTCTGCGGAATGCTTAATGAGAATCTGAACCCCTTAATTGCTTACTTAACCAGCCAACCTACTCCAACATACACGACCTTGCACCCAGGGTCTATCACCTAAGCTCGACTATACGGCTAAGTCTTCGCACTGAAATTTTTGAAAAACCCTAAACCCTATACCCCGAATCCCCAAATCCTAAGCCCAAACCCTACATCCTAAACCCTGAGCTCCGAACGTAAACCCAAAATCCTACATGCTGAAACCAGGAACTACATCGAAGAGGTCCACGGGAGCTAGTACGGATTGGCCACAGGCTTTGAGAAAGGCACCCGAATGGAAAAAGCGAGCACCACAGGCCCAGCTTCGGGTTTAAGCTTTACCGTGTCCCCCAAACAAACCTGAGGAAGTCATAAGAAGGAACCCTAGAAAGGGTAGGTGTTTTTGGGGGTCCAGGTAGGGTTTAGGTGTTGGATTCAGATTTCAGCTTTGTGGATATCCAATGAAATGTGAGTCAGTGTTCTCGTGTTGGGCATAGGGAGGGTGTGCTGCCAAGTATGACGGCAGACACGTATCCTGGCGGGCAATATGTACTGCATGGTGAAGTGGAAACCCTAAACCCTAAACCCTAAGCCCTAAACCCTAAACCCTAAACAATCCCTGAACCATGAAGACCGAACACCTTGAGTCCCACACTCTTGACACAAAGCTCCGAAGCCCCTAGGCCTTCAACCCAAAAAACTATACACTACCCTCACGGAACAGAAGACCCCTTTGTTTTTTGACGTCATGGAAGATAGATGGATAGATAGATAGCTAGCTAGATAGAGATATAGATGGATAGAGATGGATAGATGGATAGATAAATAGATACATACATAGATAGATAGATACATGGATACATAGATAGATAGGTACATAGATAGTTAGATAGATAGATAGATAGATAGACAGATAGCTAGCTAGCTAGATATGATAGATATGATAGGTATGACAGACAGATATACAGGTAGCTGGATAGCAAGAGAGGGAGACATATATATATATACATACAGACATAGGTACGTCGAAGAATAGATCGACAAGACTTTCGAGTGGATCGAGTATGTGCAATCCAAACTCAACCTTGATCAAAACCCTCGAGGTACTAGTCATGAGCCCTAACTACTATTTTCGACCCCCCAACATGTCAACTAGCAGTCAAGAGTCCCAAACCCTTCCCTCAACCCTCAACCCTAAATCCTCAGCCTTTACCTCTGCGCCCTGTCAAAAGCAGTGGGGCTTCTTTCTCAGAGCATGTGGCGACGTGCAGGCCGGGTGCTGACCCGGCTGTCAGGTGGGGCTGCTCTAATTTAGGGTTCCCTGAAGAGCTCAAAGTTCCAGATTTATATGGCCTGGGGTGCTGAAGGGAATAGTTACCCGGTTAGGCTTCCGCTGCCACCGAAATGCCATCAACCTAGAACCACCTGTGGTGTTCCTCTAGCTTTTCAGGACTTACAAAATCCCCAAGGTGCATCCTACATGGTTCAGCATTCGCAGAATTGGAACCACTGCTGTCACTTACCTGTGCTGATGAGCTTAGGTATGCTGACGTGTAGTGCCACGGCCTATAGTAGGGTCGCTTCTTTGCTGAAGCTGCCGAGTGGCTTGGTCCTGGACCAGAATCTTAAGATTAGATCCAAGCTCGAACAAATATAGAAGAAGACAGACAGCTGGAACCTAACTATCCTCATGCACTTAAGGTAAAGTAAAGGTTTTCCTAGGACTTTTCCCCCTAAGCCCATGTTCCTGCTTTCCGGGATTCGCTGCAGCTGACAAATGCAAATTCAAACCCTGCAGTTTCAGGTTCAGGGTTTAGGCTCTGGGAAACAAAGTTGTAAGTACAGTAAGCCCCCGATCAGAAGCCTGCTAGGGTGTCGATGAGGGTTCGTGAGCACATGCTGAAACATTGGCTTCAAGGATGTGAAGTTCAAGGGGCTCGGGGCTTTGGATCTTGTTGTTTAGGGCTTAGGATCTGTAGGGTGTAACCTTAGGTGCGCAGGATATGATGCGAAAGCCACTGGCAGATTGATTGCCAGGATGCTGCTGAAGTCAGCATATTACTATTATACTTTTTGCGTCCTTGGACATCATATGCTGACGGATTTCAAGCGTTGTCCGATCATTGACACTAAAGCCCTGAACCTTCCCTGGTTCTTTTCCGTTATCGGAAAGCCGCCTACGGGGGGATGCTGGAGCGAGTCACCCGTCCGGCCACCCTGCGCGACATTGTGTCAATGTATTCCGAGATGTTTTGGGGTTCAGGTCCAGGTGCTTCCCCTAAGCCCTAAACCCTTAAACCCTAAACCCCTAAACCCTAAACCTGTTTCGGAAGGCTTGGAGCTTTCGGGCTTTAGGATGTAAAACTTTCTGACAACTTGTTCGGAACCTTCGAGTTCAGTACCGGACGGAGGGTTGACTTTACAAAGTGTGCAGAGGCCTTGTCGGGAGTAGGGTTTGGGCTTTAAGGGTTTAGGGTTTAGGGGCGGTTGAAGGTTTAGGGCGAATTGAAAGGTTTAGGGTTTAGGGGTTTAGGATTTATGGTTGCGGGTGTTTGTTCTTTAAGTCTTCAGGGCCCGCAGAGGTAGTGCATGACGGTTCAGTGTGCAGGGCCGTAAGGGCTGAGATCTGAGAAAGCCTATGTCAGATTCCTAAACCCTAAACCCTTAAACCCTATATAAACCTTAGCTCCTTAAGCCCTATATAAACCTTAGCTCCTTAAGCCATCATATATAAACCTTAGATCCTTAAACCCTTGTATAAATCTTGTGGCACCCATAACCGAGGAACTTCCTACGGAGGTAACTGGGCTCCTAGGGTTTTCTTGATTGTGGAACGGTCAAGGTTTGATAAGGCGTCCGGGTCATGCAAATGAGGCCTCTGTGGGCCTCCCTGCCCTTAGGGCTTTAGGGCTGTAGGGGTTTAGGGCTGTAGGGGTTTTGGGGCTTTAGGGCTTTAGGGGTTTAGAGTTTAGGGTTTGGGTTTAGGGTTTAGGCCCGCAGTACGGTTGACAGAGAATGTTCTTGCAACATTTTGGAGCACGTGCTCAAGGACAACCATGTGCTAATGGATACTGCAGGGTTTGTCCATCAGATTTTCCATACCAAACCCCACCTAAACCCTAAACACCAAAATCCTACACCCCAAAACCCTAAATCCTAACAACCCTAAATTCCCTAAATTCCCTAAACCCCTAAAACCCTAAACCCGAAAGACGCCCAGCAGTAACAGGAGGACCCTAAACCCCCAGAGTCGATGTCGATAGCCCCACGATTGCAGACCCCCTAAAAGTTAAGAGGGGCCTTGACAATTGGAATAGGGCCTTGGGGGCATCTTCTACTATACTTCAATAAGGGACCGTATAAACGGGGCCTTAATAAGAATAGGGCTTTGGGGGGGTTACTTCTAAGAAGGAACCAACGACAATTAGTTTAATTGAGCCCATTTAAGGCCCTGTAGTACACCCTAAACTGCAAACCCAAACACCCTCGCACACAGGCTCAAACAAAGACCCGCGCTCGGGGCCAAGGGGAAGCCCCATGCGAAGGAATGTTCTAGGTGCTAATTCTTCAGAACCCACACCCTAAACCCTAAACCTAAATCTAAACCCTCAACCCTAAACCCCTAAAGCCCTAACACTCTACGCCTAAAACCCTAAAGCCCTAAACCCTAAACCCTAAAACCCTAAACTCTAAACCCCTAAAACCCTAAACCCCTGCAGCCCGAAAGCCCCAACACCCTACGTCGTAAAACCCTAAAGCCCTAAACCCTAAGCCCTAAAGCCCTAAACGCCCTAAACGCCCAAAAGCCTAAAGCCCTAAACCCTAAACCCCTAAAGCCCTGAACCCTAAATACGCCTAAAAACCCTTATCCCCTAACCCGCAACCCTATAATCCCTAAAGACCCTATAGACCCTATAATCCCTACAATCCCTATAGACCCTATAGACCCATGAAGCAGCCTGCTCTGGCCCCAACCCTGACCTCTGAACCATCGGCTCTCGCTCAAGCTCTTGACTCTAACTTTCGGGTTTTAGGGTTTTTGGGTTTGGGGTTTCGGATTTAGGGCTTTAGGGGTTTAGGAATTTAGGGCTTCTGGGGTTTAGGGTTTAGGGTTTTCGGGTTTAAGGTTTTAGGGCTTAGGGTTTGGGGTCTAGACCTACACTGTCAGTTGAGAGTTTGGAGTTTGGAGTTTTAGTTGGTTGGTTGGTTGGTTGGTTGGTTGGTTGCCTGGTTGGTTGGTTGGGTGGGTGGGTGGGTGGGTGGGTGGCTGGTTGGCTGCTTGGCTGGTTGGGTGGTTGGGTGGTTGGCTGGTTGGCTGGCTGGTTGGCTGGGTGGGTGGGTGGGTGGGTAGGTGGGTGGGCGGGTTGAGGGCTTAGGGCTTGCAGTTTGAACCTGCACACCCTACACCTCAAACCCTCAATTGCCTTAGCCCAAACAACATGAACTACCTCTACCCCCAACAAACAAACTCGCGATCTTTTCCCACGCCCACGGCACACGCGGTGTCGGGTTCTCAGCAGAACCGTCAACGCAGGTCACGTACAGATTTATTCTTGGTACATCGCCCGGGGATTCATAAAGGGTTAAAGGGCATGTTGTTCAACGCAAGACAACGTTTTGAAGCTGACGACTTGCGGACAGGCAACTTCCTTCTCATGCTAGGACGGAGAGTCATTGTGGACCATGAGGAACGGCTCCATAGGGTGCTCACCCGTGTTGAGAGTGAACGTTCTCCTTTCCTCGGCTCTTTCAGTCAGCTGCTACGAAGCTTCGGGGAGGCATAAGTTGCTTTTAAACAGGGTTCAAACCCTAAACCCTAAACCCAAGGTGTAGAAAGCAGAACATTGAGGGTTTAGAACTTCTCCATTTGCATCTGGCACATGGTTCTAGGGTGAACTCCTTCATGCTTCTTCACATCGCGACAAAGCGAATGGCTACCATCACAATCTTGGGGGCCTTAATGACCAGAACAGGGTTTTGGGGGATATGATAGCGTAACAGTCTTTTCAGGGCTATGAGGGGATATTAGCAGTCATTATGCCGTCTCTATATTACTGTGCTTCCTCGTTATTTCCGTCCTGCAGCAGGAACAGAAGGCATCAATGTCAGACAGATCAAGTTACAAACCGCACATCCTTTACCAAAACTACAGGGTTTGAGCTTGGAGGTGTCGGGCAACCCCACATGGACAAAACAGGTCAAACCTTACACTCCTAAACAAAAACCAGTTTCTGGGATTACCGGCAGATGTAGTGAACCCAGGCCTGGTGTTCAGTGCGGTGCAAAAGCATCATGGATGTTCCTATAAGGGTGTTGTGCTGTTTTGTGGGTTTCAACCTGGTTTAGTGTATGGTTCAATCGTGGGTTTAGTATATCTTATAGGGTATAGAGTTGAATATGAGCGGCTTGATAAGTAGCTAGCTAGCACTCGGTAGTTAGATTGCTTTTGGGGTGGGGGTGGATATAATTCTCGTATATCGGGAGAACCCCAAGGAATACTATAGTGCCAATCGCGCTTCCAGGCTTTGGTAGTATTGCAAATGTCGCGTGATCAAACAATTTGTTGGCTTGTTATTTGCGTGGGTTTAAGGCTTAGACTTGTGGTCAGGGTTCGCGGTACGCACTGGCCCAGAAGGAATCAACAAAGCCCAGTGGGACTAGAGCAACAGACAGACTACACTCCGGTTAACCCCTTAACCCTAAACCCTAACCCTCCAGGTACCTACTATATAGGGCCCTAGGGGCTCTAGTACCCTCTATAGTAGGTACCTGGAGGGTTAGGGTAAAGGTTTCCTCGAAGCCTCAGCCCTAAACCTGAAAGCCTGAAACTAAAACCCTTAACTTCTTGGCTCTTTGAGCCCTAACCCTCAAGGAACCTACTACAAGGGCACTATAGAGCCCCTAGGGCCCTATATAGCAGGTACCTGGAGGGTTAGGGAAAGCTACATGATACGCTAACTACTTCGGAGGCATGTCGAGCCAGGAGTAGGGGATCTTCGCAGGCTTTTGGTTAGGTCCGAGGGGGGTGTGGGTTCGGTATAATACGGGGGATTTGGGTAGGGTTTAGGGTTTGGGATTTAGGGTTTAGGTAAAGTTTAGGGTTTAGAGTTTAGGGGGGATTTAGGGTTTAGGGTTTCTAGAAATACGTAGGGAGTAGGGGCTTCAGGGATTACTTGCATATATGGACGGGATTTCTGCAATAGTGCTGCAGGGTTGTATAGTGTTTATGGGATCTCGGGATCTCGGGCGTGGCCATGTGTTTTGAAAAAATCCTTTTGCGTTTAAGGCTTCTTGGGTTTCGGCATTCAGCAACCCTGACCGGTTTAGGGTTTAGGGTTTAGGGTCCGGCGGCCTGCGCGTTCATCAAACGCTTCCTACGATGCACGTGCATCTGAAATCTCCATCCGAAAACCCAAACCACAATCCTTTAGCCCTGGACGCAAACCCCCTGAATACTGACCCCACAGCTGACATTATGTTGAAGTCGAAATACAAAACCCTCTGTTAGATCTTCGATCTTTGGCTCTACACCCCAAACCATACATCAAGCCTCGAAAGCTTTTGCGGGGAGTTCCGGTTCAGGCTTTGGGGTTTAGGGGTTTCGCGGTGTAGAAGCCCGACTAAAGCCTCCCTTAAAAAAGGGCCATAAAAGAGATCCGAGTTAAGAGTCCACATTATGCGGTTTAGGGTTTAGGGCTTCGGGTGTAAGATGGTTGAGTGCCGAGGCTTTCGGGCGGATGAAGGGGCCTCGATATTGAGAATAGGGCCTGAATGGGTTTTTGGGGCATACTGCAGTATGTACGTATATATATATATATGTATGTATATATATATATAGAGAGAGAGAGAGGGACTCTACGGGGAAACTGTTACTTGTCATTCCGGCCCCTATATTCAGTTTCGAGGTCAGAGGCTAGGGGGTTGTGAGTCTGAGAGTTTTAGCATTTGAGGCCGGGGATGCAGGAACTCGTGGTGTGCGGGCTTCAGTTCGTGCTGTGTGTATCAGACTGTGCTGAATCGCTGGGCAAGCGGCTTTGTTCTTTGTCATGTGCATCCTGGGCCAGCTTTCGTGCTTCGAAGGCAAACCTATGTAGAAACATTAATTGTGGGCTATGCTTTCTCTATCACCAGACAAAAAATGCAGGCGCTTGGATTTTCAGATTCCGGTTGTCCCCTCGTCACTCAAAAATCCACTCATGACGACGTGGTCTACGATGTCTGCAGCCTGCTTTGTGTTGACGGTCCAGGCCATTTACGGTTTGGGGTTTAGGGGTTTAGGGCTGTAAGGTTTGTAGGGTTTAGGGTTTAGGGAAACCCTGAACCCTAAACCCTAAACTTTAAACTCTTTCAGGCTTCCTGCGGCACTAGGCCACTCGGCATTTGGATCCTACAGTCTGGGACGTCGGCCTGCGAATAGACGGCAGTCGTGAGGCATGGTCAGGGAAGGTTTTGGGTGTAGGATTAGGGTTTAGGGGTTTAGGTGTTTAGGGTTTAGGGATTAGGGTTTATAGGGTTTAAGGATTGAGGGTTAAACCCCAAAAGTCCAACTGCCCTACAATCATGTGCTCCCGTATATACGAACCTTCACGTACTGCTCTCCAATGTGCAAGTACCTCATTGCTCTCTGCGTAGAAAAAATACTTCAGCCTATCGACCGAGTTGCATTACCATCGCCTAAGCGGAGCAGCGTTAAAGCAACTTACCTCTGCTGTCCTGGTTCTCTCACTTTGCCTTGGCTCGTCAAACCCAAAACCAGGCACAACATAGAACGACGTCTAAAGCTGAAATGCTTAGGAGGGATGCCCTGATTCAGGGGCCCTCGTGCTAAGCAGTAGCACCCCTCAGGGTCTCTTCATATAGATGTAATCGAAACACCTGCCCCAACTTCCTAGTCTGATCATTAAGGCCCCTGTCTCAAAACCCATAGAACCACCAAAACAAACATACGACCCGAAACCCCATGTAAAGCCTAAAGAACCCTATATCAACGACAGCTGCAGGACACCCTGCACAAACTACCCTGAACCCTAAACCCCTAAACCCTAAACCCTTAAACCCTAAACATAAACCCTAAACCCCTAAATCCCTAAACCCTAAACCCTAAAAAACCCTAAAAAACCCTAAACAACACTAAACCCTAAACCCCTAAACCCTAAAAAACCCTAAACAACACTAAACCCTAAACACCTAAACCCCTAAACCTTGGCTCAAAAACTGCAGAGCCGAGGAGCGTGGCACGGACCTGGCAGCCGATACGCTCCCTTCTCTCGTTGAAGGTGAAGGAAAACTCCCTGGCAGGTGTGTTTAGGGTTTAGGGGTTTAGGGGTTTAGGGGTAGGGGTTGAGGCTTTCGGTGTTAGGGTTTAGGGGTTAGGGTTCGGGATTTACGTAGGGTTCAGGATTTAGGGTTTGGGGGGGTTCACAGTAGGGCTTAGGATGCTCGCTAGAGGTTCCTTTTAAGGTTCCATTACTGTTGAGAGTTTTCCATGATGTTTCCATCTAGGGTTACTGGTTCCGTTCAGGGTTGCAAAAGAAGGGATGCTGGCATCTTCCTAGGTTCCTGCAAGGGCTTGCCATCCGCATAAGGAGGGTTCCTGTTAAGGTCTCCTAGAAGCCGGTTTCTGCAACGGTTCCTTCAAGGCTTCCGTTTCAGAGCTCCTCAATGGGTCCCTGTAAGGGCTGCGTTCCAGAGTTGCGACAAAGTAGCATCAGGGTTTGAGGCGAAAGGGCACCTGGAGCGCAGTTCTGCTACGAGGAACCCAAGACGGTTTAGGGTTTAGGGGTTTAGGGTTACAAGGTCAAAAAAACACGTGGTGGTCAGTGCGAGTGTGCGTATGGGCGTGTGCGGGAGTGCGCTCGCAGCCCGGAACCAATGCTTTGTAACAAGATCTGTTGCACATCAGACAGGTTTTGGGTACCGGCAACACAACGAAATTGAGTAGTACTGTGCACCGAAACGGTCCGGACCTCGGCAATGCCTTGGGTAGCAAACCTGCTCTGCCCGCTTTAACAGCATGCAGAGGCTATATGGGAATCATACAACTACTTGTTAAGGCTCCTGCAAGCCCAACTTCTTTGTTGATTATGGCGAAGGTGGATCTTCCGTCTCAAACTCGAAAACCTGCAAGCCCCGAAACAACCTCAAGCCAGAGACCCAAACGAAAAACGCTCCCAAACCCTAAGCCTGCAGGGTTCTATCGGATCTCAAGCAGGCTCAATACGGAAGGGGCCCCAGATGTTGAGACCTCTACCCTCTTGCTGTCCTGACTAAACCCTGAACCCTAAACCCCAAACCCTAAAACCCTGAACCCTAAACCTATTATCCCTCATTCCCGGAACTGAGGTCGGTGCTTACTTCCTTTCTGCACACAGACTTGCTCGTGACCGAAGGGGACCAGCATGGGGGATTGCTGGTTCTCCCAGACGCACCTCGCCGCAGGACGGGATCAACTTGGGGTTTAGGGTTTAGGATTTACCGAGACCCCAGAGAACCTTCCTTTTTAAGGACTTTATATGAGGAAATCATACTAAGGAGCCCTAAGAAGGGAGATGCTTTAGGGTCCAGGTAGGGGTCATAGGGTTTAGGGATTTAGAGTTTAGGGAATCCGCCCTAGGCCGAAGGCTGTAAGTGCACTGCACAAATCTGATTGACAAGCTAGGCCAACCAAGGAGATGGGGTTTGCGGTACCGGTAAGGCACAGCGAAGCTTGGGGCCATCTCCTGTAAATGTCTCGGTTACTCTATAGGGCACACGATGGATATCAATCAATTCTACAGACGCCAAGCACCAACTGCCGAAAAAGTACGCCAATGGCCCGAATCACTTCAATTGAGCGTTGTTTTGAGGGGTGGGTGTGATCTCAGAATCGTCATCATATCTCATTATTGCTAAGTATCAAACACCTCTGTTATACCCTAAACTCCTCGTTGAATTTTGGTTTGGGACATCGGGCTACTGCAGCCGCCTGGGCCCTTCTAGGGTTTAGGGATTAGGACTTAGGAGTTTAGTGGTGTTGGGTTTTGGGGGTTCAGAATGTGGGGGTTAATTACTTGCCTTATGTTGACCAAAACCTTGAATAATGGGTTCAACACTGAGGGGGAGGGTTTTCTGAAACTCTCAGATCCCTGAGACCCCCACCCGAAAAATTGTTGACACGGGCAGCGTCCCGCGGCTAACAGTAGGCTTCACGGCCATGCGCAACCGAGCCACACTCACTCTCGCTAAAATCTGTGGAAGCTTTATTGGTTGAGGCTTTAGTTTAGTGTTTTAGAGCGTAGGCCAGGGTTTAGGATCAAGATCGATTGCGTAATTTCGCAAAGCTGAAACCTGTCTCCAAATATCTCAGAGTCTTAGACCATTACCAAAGCTTCCTAAACCCTGAGACCCTGAACATCAAGCCTTGCATCATTCTAAACTCGAAGACCCTAAGCACTATAGATCCTAAACCCTGAAGGGCCCTCGGCTTAATAGGGGTTTAGGGTTTAGGGTTTTGCATTTGCATGATTTAAAAACCCTGAACCTGACATCCGACTTAACTGGCCATACATCAGTGGACCAAGGCACAGGACGTCGGTGTGCACCCATCCCTTGCCGTTTGGCACCAGCTGTGTTCTACCCCGCTGTGGAGCGCTCTTTGGATCCACCAGCCTCCACTGTCAGGTTTTGGTTGAAGGTGTAAGGTTCTACATTTAGCGCTTTGAGCTCTAGGACTGACGGGTTTAGGTTGAGTGGTGTGGGCTCAGGGTTGATAGAACTAAGATCCATTGTTTCAGACTTTCGGTTAAAAGCTTTGCACTTAGGGTTGTTTACACGTTTGTGCTTGAAGGCTTAGATGAACTAAACGTCAAACCCTCAAACCTAGATTTTACCTGGACCCTAACGAACCTCACTTGTTAGGGTTCCTTATCATGATTTCCGAAAAATAGTCCAAAAAAGCTGGGTTCTTTGGGGTCTAGCTAGGACCTAAACCCTATGAAGTCAAGCCGACAAGGTAGATCGGGACTTCAAGCAACCTTGTTTCAGAAGCTCGGCACACATTTGAGGCCCGTTTTTTGTTGAATGCTATGAAAACAAGTGAGTTGCAAGTAGCATCATCCTACATTGCTGTAAATCCCCACTTTTCGACAGTGACAGGAGGAACCTTAATCAACACGCTGAACCCCAACAGCCCCTAGATCCTGCACACCCAGTCACATTTCGCAAACCTAACAATGTAACAAAACGAGGAGGTCCACTGTCCTGCATGCCACCCCCCCTTCTGAAAATACAAACCCTTCAAAACCCGAAACCTAAACCCTATAAACCCTGAACCTTCAAAAACCTGAAACCTAATCCCTAAACCCTAAACCTTCAAGACCCGAAGCCTAGACCCTCAGAGCCCTCATCCATAAACCCAAAATCCAACACACAACTAAACGCTTCCCCCCTTCCCTAAACCCTAAACTCTAAACCCATGACACTAGCCTAGATGATTCGGGGCTTGTAAGGCACTCTGCTTTGAGATCATATCCCCCAGGGTTTGGCATTCACGCATGTTGAAGCCGTTTCAATCGGCCTTAGCATCTACCTTAACCGACCAAAACCTCCTTTTCTGTAGGCTCTTATTCACAACCCGAATATGGCTTTTACAGGGGCCCTACCCAAAAGTTAAGGTTCGGGTAGGCTAAGGCAGGTGTAAAAACCCTAAGCCCTACCCCCAAACCCTCAGCCCTGAACCCCTAAACCCTAAACCCTAAACCCCTAAACCCTCAACCCCTAAAGCGAGGAACCTGGAACCCCGGAACTCCAATCCGCTCAGCTTCCGAGTTTCGGAGCTGGGTTTTGGGGTTTAGGGGTGGGGTTCAGCCTCAACCCTACCCTCGAATGTAGGGGCCTTCATGACTGGAGTAGGCTGTCGGGTATGTTCGAGTGTGTTCGGGTATAATATAGTGATGATAAGGAGCCATAAGTAGAGTGAGTATGATTCTTTAATTACTTACGCAGGCTTCAAAGGTCAGACCCTGAAGCTTTAAACCGATCTTCCCACCTCTGTCCCAGCAGAAAATGAGTAGGATACCCCACGGTGTGTACTTTCATCCGCGGGTGGACCCTGAGCTTGTCGACAGTGTTTGCGGGCTCAGGGGGCTTACATCGAGGCTTAGGGTCTCAGGCGGTCAACGGTTTAGGGTTGAATGTAGCGCCCTGCAACCTTTCTTAGAGAATCACACTACCCAAAACGATTCAAAATCCCCTACTCAACTACCCAAGTGTGTTTAGCAATGTGCGGTTCTATGCGAGCGTCGTGCGGTTGTTCTGAATGGTGGTCCCCTTGAAGGAGAAGCTAGACCAAAAGCCCGAAACGGCTTAGGGCCTGCGGCCAAGCTTGGGGATTAGGGTTCCCGACTTTTTTACCCAGCAGAAGGAGGACAATGATGTCCAACTTGCGAAAAGTTACGATATTTCGTCACTCGTTTACTCTATAGAATTTATTCTGCATAGGAAACTCGACAGCTTGCTAGAGGAAGCATTCTTGGGTTGCAAGCATTGGCTTTGACATATCTGCTGAGTCTTTGCGAGAGGGCTGGGGGTGCGGAGTGTAACCAGTGTAGGGCTGAAGGACTTCAATTTTGGAGCTGAGCTCGGGCTTACCCTGGACCCTAAAGAACCTCCCTTTTTAGGGTTCCTTAGTATGATTCCTTATATATAAAAGTCACCAAAAAGGTAGGCTCTTGGGGGTGTAGGCAGGCCCTTAGGCTTAGGCGTGTGGACGGTGTTGAGGGTTTCGGGTTGAGGCAGGGTTTCGAGTTCCGGGCTTTGGGTACTACAGTTTTGCGTTTACAAGGTTTCGGTTTTAAGGGTTTGGGGTTTAGGGTTTCGGTTTTACGGCTGCTCCCAGAGATGTATAAGGTTCGGCTGTCAGCAGTTTAGACCCCTGCAACCGGAGAAGTAGACCCTGAACCCTAAACCTGAATTCCCCACCTTGAAACTGTACACCCGAGCCCTAACCTTCAGGCTTACTGCAACACAACTCCCCCAAGAAACATCCGAGGAACGCGATATAGTGCCCTCGCGACACAGACAACATGTTCCTCAAGAGAAGCTTTTTGACGGTTTAGTGCTGTGGGTTTAGGGCTCTGTGGGCTTTCAGGGCTTAGGGCTCTCTGGGCTTTCAGGCTTGCGCGTTGTAGAACTTACTGTGCAGGACACGCCCAACCTCAATCCTGTCTCCGCAAATTCCAGACAAACTTTGGCATGAACCAAACACACCAACATTTCGAAATCTGCTTCTTTACCGGGAAGAAGAACCTCTACTGGTTTACATAGGAAAATCTGAATCCCAAATCACAGGACCGAAATCCCCCACCTCATGGCACAAAGTTTAGGGCTAGAGGTCTGGGCATCCTTGTTTCGGAGGTAAAGTTTAGATGTGTTGAGAAATTAAGGATCTTAGGGTTCGGGTTTAGGAAAGTTAAGGGCTTAGGGTTCGAGGTTTAGGGTTTAGGTTAGGGTTTAGGAACAGGAAAGTTTAGGGTTTAGGGGTTTAGGTCTCAGTGTCTGTGGTGGAGCTGCGAACAAAAGCCATATCTTCACACTGTAGAAGCTATACCTCATCCGTTTGCGGAGCTGGAAAGGGAAACTTCGAAAAACCGGATTAACGTATCTCACGACATTGTTGAGGCCCCTACACTAAAGCCAGCAAGAACCCTCTTCTCAAATCACCAGCCCTAAATCAGCAAACCCTGCAACCCGAGGAATGCCACAACCCCTCACTAGGGTTTAGGGTTCAGGGTTCTTCGTTCAGGAATATACCTTGCTTCTCTGGATGCTCATGAGACTGCAGCTGTGTTCGTCAATTTTCCGGCTTTTTTCCCGGATTGCCCCTCGTGAATCTCATGAAGCACCACAAGCCTTTGGCAATACTATCCCCTTGTGTCCCGGTTTCGCTGTGCCATGGATACCACAGTATACGCCGGAACGAAATCCTAATCATTCAGGACCCAGCCCGTGTACGTATAGTAGACTCGTTAACGGAGCCCTGACAGAACCTTTCTAGGAATTCGATCAAACTTCGTGCGGCCCCTACCCATGGGCTCCATAGTAGTTCCTTTTTGTGGTATATATTTAGGATCCTATAAGGTAACCCGAAAAAGGAACTACTATGGAGCCTAGTTAGATTCGCTTCAAGCTCCAAAGACGGGACACTGGGTTTCGGGCCGGCTTCACCTTCATATGGGGGGGGACTGAAGTATTGGAATATCTTTGTTCTTTGGCAGTAAGACAATGCTACGACTATATAAGTAAAGCACCCTATGGACTACGATTATTCTCTGTTCAGGCTTCACCTTACCCCACCCTCTAGGCTTAGATGTTTTGTATTCGGGTTTGGGGTTTAGGGTTCGGGATGTTTATGTATTGTTTTGGCTGGGGTTCAGGATTATCTTTACCGCACCTTCTGTAATGGCAGAAAACCATGATCCAAACCGAAATTGATGTTAGCCTCCGAATTTGGCAAGGTGGTTGTGGTACCAACACTACACTGCTAAGCAAGCGTGAACCATGAGCTTTGGCAAAGCACGGGTCAGTATCACTGATGTTGTCTGGGCACCTGCAGGGCAAAGCTTTTCAGAGTTTCAAGGCTTTTCAGAGTTTCTCTGTCTTACAGCCATTGCAAAGAAACCCAGAATCACCAAATCATAAATCCCGAACCTCAACCCTCAGTCCTAAACCCTAAACCCTAAAACCTAAACCCTAAACCCTAATCTCAATAGAATCCTGTGCCTGGGGCCTAGGTCCCTCGCAACTAAGAAAGCGCCATTCTCCTTAGAGACGAACGTAGCTCATGTTCGGTCTTTCAAGTTTTTGTTTTCTTAAGGAAATTCAGGGTTTAGGGCTTATATAGGGTTTAAAAGGTTTAGGGGTTTAGGGCGTAGCGCCCGCGAACCAAATTCAGGGGGCCGGTATGATGCCCTGACTGAACCTCTCCTCAGCCAGGTGCTCTGCTGCTTTGCCTGGGATCCCCGATACACATAGGCTCCATAGTAATTCCTTTTAAGGGTTAACTTTTAGGATCCTAAACATAAACCACAAAAATAGGGACTACTATGGAGCCTATGCGTACTACTTAAAAAATCAATCTCCTTCTGTCAGAATCTTGGCATGCATAGAGGGTAGACAATGAATAAGCGAATCCACCTTCTTCCGTAAGGGTCCATGCACTTATGAGGCCGTGAGCTAGGTAGACCACCCCTACAATGAAAGGAAAAGGTGCCAGAAGGGACTACCTAGAGTCTCCATTGTAGTTCCTTTTTTGCGGCTCTTTTGGATCCTTAATATAGATTTGGTTAAACCAAAAAAGGAACTACAATGGAGACTGTAGGTAGTGTAGGCCAAGTAGAGGTCTAGTGCTCGCACATTAAGGGTCTGCTACTGCAAGGCACTGTAAGGGGGATTGACCCAAACTTTGGGTCTCGTTTGGCAGCTGCACATGATAAACCCGAAACCCCAAACGAACTACTCGAACCTATGCCCTAAGCCCTAAGTACTTTGGGGCCAGTGTATATCGAACGCCGAACCTGAAATCATAAGGACTACACGAGGATAGTACTACTGACTGTTCGGACCTTTATATATATATATACATACATTTACATACA
>CAJNJA010100074.1:0-18877 GCA_905231915.1 Symbiodinium necroappetens
ATTTCGTCTTATCAACTCTTCGATAATATATCACGGTATTTAAAATATTAAAAGAACTATATATTCTTATTTTCGGATTTAATAGATGAAAATTTCATCATATCTATTTTTTCATATAATCTTCAGATAAATAATTTTGAAAAATATTAAATCGAAATAACTATTTTCAATTATCTAAATCATTTCGCTCTCATTTGGGATATAGAATTTAATATATCAATTTTAGAAGAATTTTCATGCATTAGTTCTGCAATAATTCAATATAAAATAAAAAGTCTTCCTTGCAAATAAGCAAATCTATAGTCCTTCTTATATTCCCGGGATGTGTTGTAAACAAGTTGCCGCAAAGAATCTTTCCTATATTCTCGAGACCTGTTGTAAACAAGATATAAAGAATCTTTCCCATGTTCCCGAGACCTAGTGTAAACAAGCCGCGGCAAAGAGTGCTGTAACAAGCTGCCCCAAAGAGAATAATTTATCTGCAGTCGTCAGCAATATGGCCTATATCTTTTAGCAAGCCTGTCGTCTTTCGAAGTGCCAGGTCTTTCATTGGGGCAAACTTGTGGAGTCCACAATCATACATAACTACATATGCTCAACCCTCCTGGGCACCGGGATGAAAGCCGACAGCGTTGATGCTCAACTTTGTCTTTGTTAGTCTCTTTCCAAGGAACCTTCTGCATGTACACACGCCAATACCTGTGAAGAGCTCACGCCTTGACAGTCAACAGGTCGATTGTGGTTGGTGTTAAAACGATTAACCTTTCGCGTATCCAATCGAACTGAAACAGAAAAGTCGGAACATTTTCAGCCGCGGAGAAGCCTGGAATTTTGCCTTAAACACGCCTTACGTGCTCGACAGCGGGAGAGAGCGTCAACTAAAACGATGCCTCGAGCGCCCGGATCTCTTTGCAAAGAGGAACTGGCTTCGTGTATGTTGTGACCTACGCCTGCTTCGCCCTAATCTTCTCACAAAGCTAAAGCCCTAGCTGTACATAAACCGAGATAGGATGTTTAGAGTTTAGAGCTCTGGCCCCTTGTCCAGGATAAGTTTTGGGAAGTTGTCTGGGAACGGGCAGCCCGTAAGCCTTGCAGCTCGCACCCGCTTCCTTGGAACATGCGGCGCGATGGTAGCACATGCACGAATTTGGGAGCCTGCTAGCGAAGCACTATCTTTGAAGCCCACCTATACGGATGAGCCACAGAATTCGAGCTGAAATACCTTTCCCGAACTTCTCTGTAGTTCAACCTGCCAGCGTTGACTTCGCCGGCTCCTTGTGTTGCGAGCTGGGCTCTGGCAACAGCTTGCCCATGCTGCGACTGGGCAGAAAAAATTCATCATGCTTAGCTTTGGTCAGATGTCAGAATCAACAGCTTTCATACTCGTCCCCAAAACCCTGAATGGGATGCTAAAGCCTCAACCCTAAACGGCCATCTGGCTGCAAGATCACCAGTCGGGCTCCGCCTTCGACTGGTGCTTGACCCTCAGACACTCTTTCTACTCTGGAAGGAGATAAATGCTCTCTGGAACTGTCGGACGTCTATAATCTTCCTGGTCTCCAGCTCTACTTGGGGGCTGTTTTGAGGGTCTCAGGATTTAATGCGCGCAATTTTAGGTTCGTAGGAACTAAAGGGTCTAGAGTCTTCTGGAGTCTTTGAGCATCATCAAAGTTGAGCGTTCGTCGGCGCGTCCGGAGGGCCAGATGCATGTGGAGCTTTACAAATCTTTACAACACAAACAAAAATAAATCCGCGGCGGCTTGTGTAGCCTCCGGCATCATCGGTTGGGTGCAAAATTGGAAGAGGCAGCCCGCGGCAGGTGCCACAAATGTGATCCCTCAGCTACTCCGGGCCACCCTTCCTACAAGTAAGCTGAATTAGTAAGTGTGGGATTTCAAGTCTTCAGCTTCGTCGCCATGAGATCCATCTTGGCCATCAGTATCCTGCGGAACGCAGCATGTACATGCATCTCGGCGACAGCAGCACGAGCTGTCAAAGTATCGAGACTTCAACTATGGGCTCTGCATTGCTGCGTTCAGCATGCACCCGCCCAACCAGGACATATCATCCTACTCCCGCATGTCACGCGGCACTGCCGACATCTCGACCGTCAAGGCGTGAAATAGCTTCGGCATATGGCTCCCTGATCCTCGCAATGATAATCTGAAATGTGAAATTTCCAAGGTTGCCCTGGGGAGAGTGACCAAAGCAAGAAGTCTCACATCAGTGGGGCAATGAAAACCTCGTCAAAGCTGTAAGGCAAGATCAGTGCCGCATGCGCGTCCTCCTAAGTACCTCTTGACAACGCGAACGCGGTCCTGCGTATCTCTGCCTGCTCTGTTGAAGCCTGGGCAACCACCCTGAACGTAAGCGCGGGCCAGTGAACTCCCGCACCCAAACTCTCAAACCCCTGGCATGCATGACAGGAGCGGCCTGCCTCTGCACCATGCTATTGTCATGGATCTGCTTTCGCAGTTTGCCTGTTTGCATACCTGACAAACATGTCGAGACAGCATCGCAAGTCTTGAGGATCTGCTGTTCCATGCAATCAGTGAGACAGCTTCGTCTTGCCGATAGAAAACAGCCTTACCTTGGAAGGCCTTTCAAACGGCAGGCGTCTTTTGCTGATTGTAGTTCTGTAATTCTACCTGGCCGTCAAGCCGTTGGCCACAAAAATATGCCGATGCCTACACAGTGTGAACCGCGAGTGCCACCGAGGCGCTGAGTTCAAAGAGATCAATTGCTTTTGCATTCCCTTGGATCTTCCTGAAGAATCGAGATCAGGTCAGGTGGTGTCCACGGTTGCTCGGAACTTCAGTTGTCCAAGGTCGTTCTGCCATGTGCTTCAGAGAGCTGGGGGAGGGCACAGGTTTAACATAAGATCGACGGGCACTACGCAACCAACATATCAGTGCAACACATCCACCAGCCGAGAGACAATCTCCTCTGAAGGTATGCAGCCGACTTGTGCCAATCCAGCACAGGCGAGTGCTAGGGTACCCAATCCCAGCCAAGCATGATGTCTCTTGAATCTCCACAAGAAGCCTCCCGGCTACTCACTGTTCACATGGACTTGCCTGAACGCGAATCCCTAAGCATCCCAAGGATCTCATTCATTATCGAAGCCAGATTGCGTGCAGCCGTCGAGGAACTCGTCCACCCCAAGCACGTTATCCTGGCCCACACACAAGGATTGCTGGGTGGTGTAAGGTCTAAAGGTGCTTCTGTTTTGCAATGCGTTCTGCTCATTGCTTCTTTCTTCTGGGCTCCTCGGCTGTTTGCGTCCTTGTGCCATTGCCCCAGGATATTTCTAAAGTCGGGTCTTCACTTCCTGCCATGCTTTGCAAAGCCTCCCACCTTTCTCACCTTGAGAATCGCAGGACAAGAGGCGTTTCTCGCTGTAAGGGCACCTTGTCGACACACGAATACGACAACAATGGCATGCTGATTCGAACTGGAGCCCTTGGCCCAGGTTCACGGGTCCTTGTTGACATCCAAAACCTTGAACAGCTGCTTCCTGATCGTAGAAAGGAAACATCGGGGCGTTGTCTATCAAGCTTCAAAGGCCAGCTTTGGCTACACAAATAGCACACCCGTCACTGCCGTGCGGGCTCTAAAACTAAGGTCGCCATCACGCGACAACATCAACCTCACCATTGCACATGCAACAGAGGTCCATAACAGCTCTTGGTATGTTCAGGACTCCTCTTGTCAGGTAGCTTGGCATTCGTCCTCTGTTCTTGCTGCAATGACTTCCAACCATGGCCTCTGGGACTCTGAATCCTCAAATCCCCCGAAGCCGTCAAGCCCCAAGGCCACAAGATGAGTATGAGCGGCGCATCCCCTGGTCCGAGGTCCAAGGCTTCGAAAAGGTTCTTCACCTTTTCGTCCTCATAGGCTTTGGAAAAAGAAGGCTTTTCAGACCCATAAAGAAGGCTGTTAAGGCCATAAGGCCGAGGTTAAGTAGTGAAACTTATGATTTGAGATCTGGGCTTAAGTGTCACATGCTTTGGTTTGGCGCTCAGCGCGCGAGCGTTTGAAGTTCGTAGGTATCAAAGGGAACAGCTTCTTCCTTGGTGAGAGTTCCTAGGGTTTGGAGGGCTTCAGGGCGGCAGGGATTTGGGGATCCGTGGCTCTTCGTGGCTCATCTTCGGCTCGGGGACAGCCTGAGGGGTCGGAATGAAAACAAACGCAATCGATCAACACAGTCCTGCATGCATTGCTTGAACTCTTTGTAGCATACAGAGCCATCGTCATTCACATCCATCTCCCGGAAGAGCCTGAGTACCACCAGCTTTTTCTTTAGAGGACAGTCGCAGGATTCCAGCCCTTGAGGTGCTCGTGCCACGGTGGGCTTGCGTTGCGTGCTGACGGCTGCCATCAGTTACCGGGCTTCTGGTTCTGGGTTTACGGTTTAAAGAGTTTAACTAGGATTCGGTGCCAGCACAAGGTTGGTCCGACAGGTCAGCGGCGAGGTGCTTGGTCAACACGTTCTTGAGCTCATGCTTGTCGACCATCAGCGCCTCCGGCGCAAGAGGCAAAAAATCTGGAGACTTAGAATCGAAGAACCACGTGTGATGTATCCAGGACACTGCATTGTGAGTCCGACCGCATGAAACGAAACAAGCCGAAGCAGCAACAAGCTCATGGCGACCACTCGATGGGAGCCCCATGTGCAGCACTGCGGTCCCTTCTGGAATCTTGAACCCGACTTGCCCGACCCTAGCTTTCGCATGTTGTGCACTGTGGGATCATAGGCTGTAGGATCGGCGGATTTCCTGGAGAGCCAGACACACATCTTCTGTTCTTATGTCCCGATGGCAAACAATGCGGACGAGACAGTCGACAAATGTCGACAGTCTTTCCCGGCTCACTGCGTTCTGTGACTCAAGGCTTCAGGAATGTTCTGCCGTTGTCTGGGATAGCACGCCACGACTTCCATTCTCTCACTCTCTCACCTGCTGCCTGACACGCCCTCGTGTACTGAGCAGCCGTGTGAGGCCCCATGAACAACGAAATTACAGGACATGAAGCACAGTAGCATGTACCAGGGTCTTCGAGGGCAGATGTAATTTGCGCATGTACGTGCCGTCATCACATCGCAGTGCGCCGGAAGCCCCAATGCGAACTTCACTATCGTCTAGGCCCCGGTCCATCAACATGCTAGGCATGGCCAGGGTGCCGCAACACCAGGTAGGTTCCAGTAAACAGAAACCTCTTCAAACGATCGGGCTTCGGAAGTAACGCAAACTTTGTGTTCCCCTAAACCCTAAACCCTAAACCTGTGCACCTAGGGCCTAGAAGCTCTAAGCCCATCTTTGAGGCATATGCCTGCACAGCCATCTCCTGGTCTTTCTCTGCGCCCTTGATCGCAGAGTTGCAGAAGACACCTCTGCAAGGGGCCCGGCCCCCATGTACATGCGTGTGCCTATGTATGATTATGTTCTGCTACTTGAAGTTGTAGAGTATACCAACCATTCGGTGATATATGAATGTACATTGTATCATGCTATCCTATGCTTTGCTATAATACATCACGGCATTGTATTATATTTTGCACTGTCTGTGAATACATCATGCACGAGTATATTCCATTGCATTATTGTGTATTGCATTATGGGCGAACATCTGATGTCATACTGTATTGGATTCTATGCATATACACATCATAGTATGTTCTTGCTATGCCGCTCTACTCTATTGTACTGTATTGTGATATATTCACTTTCAATATCAGATTATATAGTATATTATTATATGCTGTATCATGCTTGATCATACCTGTTAGAGTATGCTTCACTACAGTATAAGAAACTAGATGGTCTTATCTGATCTTACATTGTGCTATATTGTACTGTGCTATACTATCTTGTCTTATCCTATGTTCACCTATCTCACCTTTATCATCTTATCTCAATTCTGTTAACTTATGGCTTTCCAATGTTGCATGTAACAGTGTTTTGTTATTTACCTGGTTGTATCATGTCACATTATGGTATCTTCTATCGTAGTGTCATATACATTCTAGAAAAGTATATTATCGTGTACCACGGTATGGTATATCAGATTGAACTCTGATTAATTACTTTGTCTATGGTCTAGTCTATTGTGTTGGCTTACGTTATATCGTTTCGTCATATGGACATGTAAAACAATAAAAATTTACGTAGTACAACATGATCTGATAGAAAAGAAAAGAATAGAATATAAACAATATAGTACCATAGTGAAAGCAAGAAATGGTCTAATCCACATAAAAGCAAATTCTGAGTTAAGAAATCAAAGATGGAACACTGTAACATGACATGATATTCATAGATTCCATGTCTTTTTTCTGCCCTGATATCTTTTTCTATCAATGTATTCTATATCCATATCTTTCGTATAGCTATGCCTATGTAAAAACCTTTGTCTTTTGCTACATCTATGTATTTACAGAGCTTTGCTTCAGCTTATCTATATGGCTTGAACATGTAAGGATCCGCGGGCCCCTCTGTTGTGGACTCAGCATGATAGCCAAGGCCATCACATCACAACCAAAAACGGAGACCGCATCAGTAGACTGCCTGAGCTATGATATGGTACAACCGAAGCCCCTGGCCTGTCATCACGTTGAGGACGGCCTCATATCGTTCATATATCTTGGACAGCCAAGGGCACATCTGCTGCGATTCTTTATGCAGGAAGCCAGAAGCCAACAGAACCCAAACACAATCATTGGTTCCTGAGGGCTGAGACTGCGGCGAATAAACTGAAAGCCACGTAGGAGCAGAAGAGGTAGACCCAGCACCTTGACTTCCAGAAGGTTCTGCTGAAGCACTCGCAGCTGTGGCGAGATTACGAATCATTTGTGGTGGACGCAGCATCACAACTTTTCAGCCTGCAGCTGTGCCCCACCGTCGTCTCTTGACCCTCTTCGCTTGTGAAGAGTCACTCTGATGCCACTTCGGGTAGCTACTTGGCCAAGATAATGAATGCCACACCATGCTTGGATTGCCCTGTGGCAAGCAGCTGGCACGCGCACAGGCTCCCAATCGGTGGAGATGTTCATACCCGACGGTCTCGGACCCGCTAGACGCAACAGCATAGCCACTAGGCACACTGGTTGCTAGGCGGACTCTTTATAACAAGTAGAAGGTCGGCCGCAGCCTCGAAGGCTTCGTCTCTCGAGAGCCAAGGCCCTGTGCCGATGCGAAGCACCGAACTAGCCGTTGCGATTTATGATATGCAATCATATATGATCTTGCAATTTAGAATGCAATGTACTACGGTAGTAACAGTACATCGCATAATCTCTTACGACTTACGACAGCAACTCGCTGAGCAGTCTTGGCAGCCAAGTGTGTGCGCATATTCGCCGAAAAGCATCGGCTGTGTCATGCAGACTAGGCGCCAGCTGATCCGTTGAAGCGCATTCGTGGCCTCGACCCACGACCTTTGATATCAACACCATTGACCAACAGCAACTTGCTAAGGATTTCTGCAACTGCCACGTGTACATGATGATGACGCTGTAGTAGCAAGCTTGGGTATCGAAGAACAGTGAATACAGCGAAGCAGCAGCTTCCACGGTAGTAGCTGTGCGGTGTACAATTCACCTCGCCTGCATGCCTCCAGGTGTGTCGCTCGTTTGTCACTTGCGAAAAGCTGCTTCTTCAAACAGAAGACGCGTGAAGAACACCCTTACTGTCGCAAGATTCGCACTTCCCGCGTGCGGTGTGTGCCAACGGCTTCTCAGGTCTGAGTGTGTTGCTTGGCAGATGTCGGCACGCTTGCTGGTCCTTGAAGGTTCATGGCCGCAAGGGCTTTCATCGTGGCCTTTGTGCCGAATACCGGCGTTGAAGCTCGCCTGCGGGGCCCCAGCCGTTTTTCCAAGCTTCTGCTGCATTCCTCGATGCCTTGCAGTCCTCCATTTGTTGCGAGTTGACGACGGCAATTGGTGCTGGTCCTTGCTGGTGTCGGTGGTGCAGCGTGTGGTTTTTTCAGTCACTTTAGAAACATGCACTTTGGCTTGGAGCTCGCACCTTCAGCAGGAAGAAGAAGCAGGATGCAGGACCGATCAAACTTTGGCAAGCCCCAGCCCCAAAGACCAACTTCGATGCAGGCCAGCGGCAAACCACCAGCGATGGACATGAACCTGGGCCAACAGAGACGGTGGGTGCTGGAATAGGGAGGGCAAGGAACCGTCATGAGGAAGTGCAACAAAGTTTTGGACATACACCAAGCAGAAAGCCTGAACACCCAGCTCCAGAAAGAAAAGAAAAAACAACAACGTACTTTCAGTATGGAGCAGCAGAGTGTGGATGGACAGCTGCAGGTCTCCAAAGAGCCTTGCCAGTGCTGCGGCCTCCTGTTGGAAGTGTCGCAGTCGTGAGTCTCGTAGCTTCAGGATCTCTTGGAAGGAGGGGTCCGTTGAGGGATTTTGTATTCCGCGAAATGATGCATAGTCTCCTTGTAGTTCACAAAGATATTCCCAAATGTTATGTTGGAACGTGGGAGGAGGAATTCGGCGGGGGGGGGGGGTTCCACTGGGCAACTATCGTCCTCCGTTCTTTCAAAAGCCGTATTGAAACTATGTTGGGCGGGTGGGTGGCCGAAAAAATTCCTCAGCTCAGACAACTCAGCCTTGAGCACTCCACCGGCACGGGACATGATTCAAAATCGCACAGGTTAAATCTTCCTACATGTGGCGTGAAAAGTAATGATCCGAAACCCAGCATCAGAAGCTACAACATGCAACAACATGACTCACACCAGCATGAAAGGTTTCGCATTTTTGGCGAAATGTAAAACGGAGAACTGCAAGTTCGCTTCGCCTTTTGCTTCACTAGACCAGGATAAACATAGCTCCGCTCCGCTCCGCGGGTCATTCAGATCGTTATTGGGCATGCATTGCCCTAGAGAGCTCGCACGCACCGGCATGCACTGCTCTTTGCATGCAGACCGGGTCTTGGACAACGCAGGTCTCACCGTCCTGACGCCTTCAGCAAGAGTCACATACGACAGCGAGGATGGTTTTTGTCGGAACCAAATGCCTGGCAAATGCACTTCGAATTTCGAAGAATCTCAGACTCCCCCGCCCCTCCGGCAGTGGTTCCGGCACGCAGAGTAGCCAGGTCCGACAGCTAAGGTGATCAAATTTAGGGATGAGCGTTTCTGGAGGAGATGCGCCACTGAAACCAACCTCCTATTTCATCCTCCGGCAAGAAGGCGTCGGGAGAGATGACCAGCGCACGGTTTACAGCCTCTGTGAAAGCCGTGGCGAACCTTGGGAGACAAGCTTCGCACGATGCAATTTGCCTGTGGGCCAACACATGCTGCACGATCAAGTGCACGAGTAAACTCTCAATCTTTGTTCCAGACATTTTGGAACTGTTCCTTCTAAGACTACTGAACGCCATTGTCCTAATCCGGACCGACAAGACCCAAGGAGCATGTAAACCAACAGCGCCAGAAGCAGCATGGCCCAAAACCTTCAGTTAATTGCCACATATTGCAGGACGGGATGGGGGGCTTGGAGGCTTTGGGCTGTTGCAGGCAACATGTAGCTTCCGCCCTCCCTTATAGTATAAGTTCACACGGATGTAGATGCCAGTCGTCGGCTCCAGCTTTGGAAGCACGTGTCTGTTTAATGCGTGTGTATGTGTTGATGTCTATCTCTATATCATAGCATATATACATACATAGCATATGTATCACTGTGTGCATGTGCAAGCACACAAGCAGGCAAACAAACAAACAAAACACACCAACCAAACAACCACACAATCAAACCGACAGGTAATTACTATAATTCAAACAACCAACCAAACAAACAAACAACCCCTCACACGCATACATAGATACATAGATACATAGATACATACATACATACATACATACATACATACATCAATCCATCCATCCATACAGGAGCGCATGCCGGCAGACTGAAGCACACGCTACATGCATACATATATATATATATACACGAAGAACTCTGTACATACACAGATGCTTTTCTCAGAAATTTAACTTGGACCATGGAGTGAAGCAGACAGGCTAGACTCGGCTGGATATACTTACCAAACCGTACATGCCAAGGTGACAACCGTTGCAAGCTGGCGGCACTGAAGTGCCCGCACAGCCCCGGACGAGGCTTCCGTCCGGTCCGAGTCCTGGCCGGAGCCCCCCCGGCGGAAGCGCTGAGTGCCCCGCAGGTCTCGAAGAGTCACGAAGATGGAATGGAGAAGGGTCTGGAGCGATCGGGAGAACCTCAGAGAGAAGGCCTAAAGACGTCTCGACGAAACCCTCCCAAAAAATACTTGAACGTCAGTCTTCCAAACTTGTTGGAACCAAACAGTGCGTGGGTTCACAGCTTGCATCCGTCTCTAGCATTGCGCACTGGAAATCTAGAGCCTGCTTTGCACCCGCACTGGATTGAATGCTACACAAACACGTATCTTGCACGCTCCCAAGGGCGCGAGAAACTGATTCACACTCACCCGGTGATGTGCGCCATCGGCGTTCGGAGACTTCCAGGCCGCAGCCCTTTCTACTATGACGAAGGGGCAGTGCTCATGGTCTTTCACCACCTGACGAAGCCATGGCAAGCAGAACATGCCACCGAGGCTCCGTACAACACGCAGCAACCGAACAAGTCGGAGAAGTCGGACAAGCCGGAGAGCTCGCAGGACGCGCAAGTTGCTGCCATGATGTGAAAACCTGAAGCACTCGCGCAGTCAGTTGCGCCGCAGCCAACTCTTGCCCCTCTCCGAAGTCTAGGCATTTCTCGACAAAACAAGTACACCTGAGTCGCATCAGGTGGGTGCAACTTAGGCCCAGGTCAAATACTCTAATCATCAGTGGAATGGGTCACCGCCTGCTCTGACCGCGCTGGGTCCAGTTGCACATGCGTGTGGAGTGCGACACAACAGGCAGAATCTTCACTTTCCCGAGCTGTGGCCGATGAGGTGTCTACCCAATATCTGCACCTCTGTACTCGCAATCTCGTAGGCTACAATTCCAAGATTTCCTGACGTAATGACCACTTCCCACCCAGCTGTGCTTGAAATGCTCGCAGAGGAAAGCATCATGTCCAGAATCACCAAAGCAATCCCGATCAATTTCTTTCTGCAGCTATCTGATTTCAGCTCTCTCCCGCATCTGCAGGTAGCCCACATCTACAGACAAGTCCCGGGCTGGCTCCTTCGCTCCCGTTGGCTTTGAGTTGTTGCTTCCTCTGCACCAGCCATTTTCTCTTGCCCCCTCACGGCCCCCGAAGTCTTGATGCTTCCATACCAGCCTGCTGGCCTATTCTTGACAGAGCTCCAACATGCGGGATATGCGGTGCAGGCAAAGAGCCTGGTTGCATCCATGTTCAACACATCCGCGACGAGCTGCGGCAAGATCGTCAATACGATGACCGTATCGAACCAATTGATCTTGTAGTTGCCTGCATGAGTCTGGGCGGAACACGTGGGTCAAAGGGAAACAGACAATTCAGCAACATGATCTGCCCAACCGACAGGACTGTAACACAATCTGACGAAAGGACTAAGGAGCCCCTATCTCGAACTTCACACGGTTTGACACGTGGTTCGATCACAAGCTTACGGCGGCAGAGAGTAGAGTCGTAGAGCGGATGCCCTGGGCTCAACCGGCTTTGCCTACTGTACAGTATGGCCAGTTCAGCCCTGCTGTCTCGTTTCAACGTGCCCTGTGTGTTCCAGTGCAAGCCAGCGTCTCGATGTGCAGAAGAAGGCTCGGCACCCATAGGCAGCAAGCCGTGCGCAAAGCTCCAACACGAAGAAAGCCTTAATTCTGCCACTGCATGCTTGGAAGGCCGGGTAGTTTTGACCAGGTACATGCAGTTAAACTGAATCCAACCTTGCGCACGGAAGGGTTGACAAGATCTGTCAGGAAACTGCGGTGATCTCTAACTGGGGGTCGATACGTCACAGAGCGGCCGCCCGCAGCACAACTCCCTCTGTCCCTCCAGCTGCAAACTCTTGAAACCAACGTGTTCTGCTTGGCCAGGAGGCATTGAAGGCAAAGCTCACTGCATGCATGCCGTCCTGCTGCATGCCACTCATCCACACATCCCGCAAGTGACTACGACCATGACCATGAACACAGCCCTACAGAAGAGATTCGCTACAGTAGACAGTCCAATGTAGACACTCGACGCCCATGGACTTATCGTTGATGTGAAGAATAGCTCTGCTGGAGCTTGTGTGGCCGGAGTTTCGACTCGTAGCACACATGTCGATTTTTGTTGAATAGCCCTCTTCCTCCTGTTCAATCAAGCCTTCTCGATGTGTTTAGGCTTTAGACTTAGACTTATCATTTACAAACCTTCGAGCTCTTCCCGGTCCGGCATGCCAGTGGTGCGGTGACGTGCTTGCCAATGAATGGTGGCCCCAAGCAGAACCGAATTCGCCAAGATCCTGGGTGATCTGCGAGAGGGTACCGTATCTTCACAGGTCAGTAAGCTTCAGCATGATGGGCTGTTGAAGTCCCATGATCCTTTAAGTAGTCCAAAGGACGACGTGCCTGACACCTCTTGTGCACGGAAACCCGCACCCCGAACAAATCATCGAAAACCAATCGGGAAACAGCGGGCTTTTACGCATAGAGCCCCAATCATTGGCAGGATAGCATTCCAGCTACACATCAGGACCCCCTAAGAAAAGGTCGAGCTGTTCTTGGACGAAGCTTCTCGAATCTCCGCGGAATGCATCGGAAAGCGCCCTCGAAAGGTCTCAACTACGCTAGTCGAACCGAGAATGGTGACGTTCTGTTACTGGCTCTCTCTCATCGTGCTTCTTCTTCTTCTTGTGATTCCTGTTGCTGCTTTGGTCACTAGCCTGTCTCGCAGTGGCCCCACGAACTTCAGTCTAGTCAACTGGTTTCCTTGCCAACTGGATCTGGGGCATCCAGTGTGTTTTGAGTCGGACGAAGACCTGTAGCACTGTGGACTTAAAAACGCAATGCCCGATATCGAGGCCATCAACATCAACACGCTTCAACTACCTGCACACTGAATAAAGCAAATCCTCAAGCAGCCGTTAAATAACCCTTGCAAAAGCACGGACGAGAGTCAACAGGCCACAAAGGAACTCAAACTTCGCGGAGTCCACGACTCTCTGAAGAAAGGCACGGCCACAGCCTCCTTGAGACTCGTTTCCGTTCTTTCTCCGACACTCCACGTGAGGCACATTCATTGAGGTCTGCTGAGGTATAGTGGCACTGGAGAATCCAGCACCAAGCACACAATGCAAACAGCCCCTTTCCCATGACCCAAATTCAATCCACATACTCTCGCTGAGCCCAGAAACCTACCCACACTCCAGCAATAGCCGAAGTAGCATGAGCACAAGCTGAACGAAAAATGCGAACGATGAAACGTCAGGTGCGGTCGTCACAGGCTCGACATGACACAGCCAATACCTCGAATCCTGCCTATTAGGGTCTGGAGTCTCCTCCTCCTCAGCTTCGGACTCGCCGGGCGAATAACAAAACTCTGGCAGTTCGGGTTCTCGTCTGCCCATCGAAACGTAAGTAAGTACTAATTATGTACATGCGACTGCGGCCCAATCAATGCATCTAGTTCTTGGGTCCACCAGTATGTAGGGCGGTTCGGCAACTGGTAGCGCCGTCTGCTATCATGCATCATTCCTTCTTGGTGCTGATTTGTCTTGCTTACAGGAACGCTGGTTGCCACTGCTGGTGCCCTGGCTCACCATCGTAGCTGTGCTTCCTTCCTTTCTTGACCTCTCCAGTTTTACTTGTGCATACACAACACGAAGCTGTGATCATGATGACGCGACATTCCAGTATTCATAAGCTGGCTCGTTCAGCCTCGGCCGAACTTGTGCAAGGGCACCTCGAAATACTACAGCATGCCTGGAAGCCCTGATGTGGAAGGTCGTTCCGCCGAGTCTGCAGTGGACACAGGTCACTCAGCTCTATTCCTCTTCCCTCGGACTTGCCAGGAAGAATGTCCTTCACCTGTCTGAACACTGAAACCCGTGAATCTCAAAGGTGCTTGCAGCCCTTTCGGCGAGACTCGCTTCGAGTAGCTTGTGAAGAGGCTCCTTGCTTGCAAGGCAGGACTTCTCCGCGAGCTGGGGCTGTTGAACAGATGTAGTATATAGCAACAAAGTATATGGTATGTATGACAGCTAAAAACAAGCCTTCCGAGTTAAGTGCCGCCATGGCGCATGGTGGAGAGCAGAGAACTTTCGCGCTGGCCGGGTCGATATATCCCACTTTCGAGCTCCTGGTGTTCTCAAGAGCGTAACAAAAACAACTCCAGAGGTCTGGCCCCACCTCGAGGTGCGGCATAAGTGTGGGGCTCCCAAACGCCTCGTGGTCGACACGCCGCTTCCTGGGCTCTTGAAAGCGTTGCAAAACCGAAGAGGCCCCGAAATAGAACTGGCTTAAGTATCTGATCTCAGGGTCCGCATCCCTTGTAGCAAACGACTCTAGCCCACGGAATTGCGCACGAGCTCAGTGGAGTGTCAGTACTCGCAACTGGGACAAGCCTGGCGAGGCTACTGGTGCGACGAAGCACTTTGACTAAAGCAGGCGGTCCCGACCTTCAGCGACACCCGTTGACCTTTGCAGACCCTCGCACAAAACACACTCCTGCTTTTCTCTCCCCATACGAGAAACCACAAGCACAACGTCGTGAGCTGTTCCTGTTCTTCTGTGACACCTCTTGCAAGGACCCAAGCTAGTGTTGCAGTCTGTGCTAATGCTAGAATGCTCGAGGCATCAGAAGCCCTGCATCATCTCATGGGTTGCGGATTGCTGCCGCTCAGGCTTTGGGTCATGAGGTCCCGCCCCAAGCTGCGCAGGCCCTTGAAGCCTTCTGCGCAGGTTTTGGGAGGTGGGGTGCTGGAAGGGAATACATTCTTCACATGATTTGGTCGAGGCTCGGGCTGGCTGTCTCAGCTCGCAACGAGGGAAGGGAAGTCAGAAGTGTGGGTTGCTGGAACGTCTGCATGTCGGAGGCCATGGCCTTGGCGTCTCAGCACTTCTAGTTGGAAGAATTCAGGGGCTCATGATATTGATTCGGACCAATACACTGAACTGGACCAAGAAGCAGACGGAGCCTTGGCCAGAGAAACTGAACACTGGAAACTGCAGGCAAGCGGCTTGCGTGGAGGACTCTTTGCCTGAGCCCGGTGTGCAGGCAGGGGATGCAAATTCGGTTGGCGGTGCTTCACTGACGCTTCATGCGATAATAAACACGGCTTCAGGGAAGTGGAAAAGTCGGCTCGACGTCCAACACTTGGGGCCAGGCACCCGGAGAAAACTTCGAGGTGAACAAGGCTATTCAGCTTATAAAGACTTGGGGGCATGCTGCGTGAAACCAAGGCAAAGCAAAGAAACGAGCCTGAGGACCTGACACTGTCGACGCTCACACTCTCACAAGGCAGGCGAAGCTCTACTGAGTTCTGTCTCCGCTGCAATGACTAGGAACGTGCTCATGCCGAACCAACTCACTGAGACCACAACCGTTAGTCAGTTCTCTCCCCAGTCACTACATTCACGTGCGAAGTGTGACTTGAGACATTGCTCCGGTAGCGCTGGGCATTGATGTCCGTGGACGAGGAGTAGCATCCCATTCGTGAAAAAGGGTGCTGGCAAATCACTTCCAGGCCGTTTGCTTGGATATCATTTCTTTTCACATGTCGGCAAGATACACGATACATGTGAATCACATGGCACTCGCATCGCCTTGACGACACTGCGTTATGCTCATTACACTGCATTGCATTGCATGTGCAGCGAGATTCCTCCTGCTGGCCGAGTTGAGGCAAAAGTATCAGTGCGGGCTCTCTGCCTCGACTTGCGTGTGTACTTTTGCTTTCATGTTGCTAAAGATGCGCAGGCCGGTGCCTACATAGCAGAGTCATGCTACATAGTGCAAACAGGACAATTTATCAGAATCTCGCTTGAATGCGCTGGAGAAACGAGATCTCGGAAGTTACATGTTCTCCAAGAGGGCCGTTGAAAAGCAACAGGCCACTGTTGGCTCACAAAAACACCGGCGGCCAGTCAAGCGTCACTGTCCTGGTAGACCTGACAGGATATGTAGCAGGCCTGGCAACAATTCCAAGTGCGCGTGCAGAAGCCCGAGGTCAATGGCCTGGTGGCGGGCCGAAAAGTGCTTGTGGTGGGCCCACGGCCACGGGTGGTGGGCCGCCAGGCGTGGAACAGAGATCGTCCAGCCCCCGACCTTACTACCCCCGGGTCCCCGATCTACTAGAAGGACAATGTTAAGGCGACTTACGCGTCTAGATCCCCTAGCATTAGATTCCTTGAACAAGTACCCCTCGCAAGAAAAAATACGTCAACCAAACTAAACACGAAACCCCGATCGGAGACCCCAAAGAAAAAGAAATTTAAAAAAAGCGTGCGCATGCAAGAAAAAGGCAAAGGCAAGTTTGGCCCCGCACCAAAAGTACATAGACATGTAGTTAGATGATGACATACGAACAAAGGAAAGGATACATAGACAATTGGAGTGATAGAGAAAAAATGGCACAAGGATTATTTAAAAGCGGGACCCCTTAGGGGGTCCTTGAAAAATTTTTGCCTTCGCCTTGGCTTTCGCCTTGGCTTTCGCTACGGCCTTAGCCTTCCCCTTAGGGGTCGGCTTTGGCCGAGCCTGGACGAACAAAGGGTTGTTCCGCGGAATCGGTGCCAAGCACCGGTCGGAACGAGGATCGTAACCTCAGCAAGCAAAACCACACGCCCAAAGGCCTTGGCCGCTGCAACGTCCAGTTGCACGGCCGCAAGCAGCTGCCCATTGGCAGAAACCTGGCGTGACAGTCCGCTGTAGTTGTCAACTGCAGTGGTCCATCTGGCAAGCCACGCTGCGCCCACCTCCACTTGCGTTTCTGCAAACTGCCGGGCTTGCTGGGAAACCTGACACCAAATTTGATTGTAACGGCCCATGTAAGAATTAGCACTGGGCCAGGAACAGATTGCTCAGAACTTTCACCCACCTCAGCTTGCACGGACGCGAATTGCGCAGCAGCCTGACAGCAGCTGGGATTGTGAAGGAAAAGGCACCGGAAAGCGACAAGCGTCTTGTTGTAAATCTGCATACCATGCCAACCGTTGCGCAAGGTCACCAGGCAAGAAACAAGGGGAAGCCTGGTCTGCAGCCAAAATGAAGTCTTGACGCAGCTGTCTCACCTGCCGACATAAAGGGAGGTTTCAATGAAGTCTAATTATGCCGAAGGGCTTACGAATGACGAAATGCGAGGGCAAAATCTTGAAACGCCGCAAGGAGTGACAACAGAAGCTCTAGCTTCTCATGGCTTTATCTGCTGTCTACCGAACATACATGCTGCAGCGATGCCCCATGCTCCAATACCAAGCTTCGGTGAGGGCCTCGGTTGATGAGGCATGGAGCCCAGCGGCCATCGCTTGACGTAACTCTGTTGCCACAGCTTGTTGCCATTGTCTTGTCCTGGCAGCTCAAAGAGAAGAAACACAACTGCAACGTAGCACAAAGGAAGAAATCATTTGCGGTCCTGATCGACTCTGATCTTCTCCACTGCCTGGAGGCATGGTTGAGTTGCTCAGTCTCTTTTATGTATTCAAGACAGAGAGTTCCTTCTTTTCACCAATTACAGCAGACCCATTCCACCTGAATCTTGATTGGATGGCAAGCAAGACGGCAAAGGCCAAAGACCTGGACAAGAAGCTGCGGAACTGCCAGCTATCGATCCCATCTAAGGAGGCAACACCGGGAAATAAGTCAAGATATAGGGAATCAAGAAAGAAGGAGACCATGCAACATTTGCTGTATGAGTGTCCCCACAGGCTGCACCTATTTGCTTGCAAACAGGGCGCACGCCGATGTTTGCAGGGGAGTCTGACCTGAATCCAGTTAAACGTTAACAAGAATTCCGAACTTCTGTATGTTGGCCATGTGTACGGACGGCTAGCAGCTGTATGCACGATCTCGACAGTCGTTCTGTATGTGAGATTCTTGACACATGAATGTCATGCACGTTCAACCAGCAGACTGGTCAAAGAAAGCTCAGTCCAGAATCTATTCTCATGATTATTGGTATGAGTCTTGTCATTATTGAATAAGGTTTTCACTTACCATTACTTGTAATGTTGTTGGGTTTATTACCACTAGAATCACTGTTGCTATTGTTATCACTATTCTTTATGGAGATCAAATAGCACCCCAGACATATGCCCGACAAGTAGCAACTTCACTGTTTTTTCAAATTCTAAGCCCCAACATGTCTTGAGGGCACCATTTCCCGCCTTTGCGCACTGCTAAGAATGTGTATGGTCATCATACTCATGATCATATCGTTCATGGAGACATGATAATCATAATGGTAAGTAGCTGTCGATCTGCAACGGCTTCTTTGGCTGCAACTGACCTGTGAAGCACGATGAAAGAATATCACCAGACCAAGCAAAGTTGCGAGCTTCGGGCACGTACGGCACGCGGCGCCTTGTGCCTGATTTCTAATGGCTGCATAACGCCTAGCCTCAAACCCGACACTCCTGTGCATTTCTGACGCAACAGTTGCAAAAACTTCATAGAAGCCTTCCTTTTTACAGTTGTGCTGAATAGTGCCAAACAGTGTTACAAAAGTGCTACAATAGAGCTGCAGTAGTGCTTGAACAAATCGTGCTAACCAGTGCTAGACCATGCCAGTTGTGCAGATTTGGCAACATACAAGTGCTAACTCGTGTGAAATACATAAGCAACACAAATTCAAACAACACGTGCATTTAGCACAAAACTGCCACATGACAACTTCGCAGACAAAAGGGCCAAGACAAAAAGGAACTACCTGCAAAGAACGCTCTCAGATCTAGGTAGCATCGCATCTACCAGTAA
>CAJNJA010100085.1:0-18877 GCA_905231915.1 Symbiodinium necroappetens
GGGTTTAGGGTTTAGGATGTATCTGATGCTCGACTCCCTCTGGGAGGACCTCCCTCCATTGGGATTACCCTACCTTGGAGGGGTTCATTTGCAGTTAAAAGTGGAATTATAAGTCCCCTAATATAAGTTATAACTATAGGTATCCTACTTGTAAACCCACTTATAGCTACCCATGGAACCTCCAAGTAATGTTGAGGTCTCTGGGCTAGGAGTTGCGATTGTTTCTTAGCCCGCTGATTTCGGAAGGCATTTAGGGTCTTCGAGGATGTGTTGAGGCCTTGCCAGGGTTTTACAGACGTTTCACATCATTGATGATTTTATCGTTCCAGGGGATTGTATCAGCTCTTGCAATTTCAAAAATATCTGGCGTGTTGGAGATGCGTGGGTTGAGGGCTTATCCTAATTGATTAGGGTTCCTGCCGCATACGTTTCGGGAGGACCGCAAACTGCCCTGACGGAGCACTTTGAACCCTAAGCTATAAACCCTAAATTCTTAAACCCTAAACCCTAAGTCCTTAAACCCTAAACCCTGAAAGTCCTCCTAGAACCCCAGGCCTTTCCTAAACAATGGCCCTTTCTCTAAGGGTGTCCATGTACCCAGGTGGGTATCCTTGAAGTGTGTTGCCTTCCTTTTCCGGAAACCCTAAGGGTCTAAGGGTCCGGTTTTTCAGGGTTTAGGATTTAGGCTTTAGGGTTTAGGGAATAGGGATCCATTAAAGGGTTCCTTTGAAGGGTTCCTTTAAGGGTACCATAAGGGTTTAGGGTTTGGGGTTTAAAGGTCCATGGTGCCCGGATGGTATACACTTTGGCCTGAAACTAGGCCCGCAAAAGGTGCTTCAGGACCAAAGTCTTTACCCCTAAGGGTCCATGTGCCCAAATAGTCTATACTCTGGCCTTAAAGTAGTTCCCAATTTAGGCACTTTAGGGCCAAAGTAAATACTATTTGGGCACATGGACCCTTAGGGTACTACTTGGGCACATGAACCCGTTGTGTTTATAAAGCCCTATACGACGCCAACACACTCGGGCACAGCATCTGTCCACTCCTTCAACAAGGAGGCCATAGTGTTTCAAGTTGGCTTAGTAGCTGAATGGCTGCACTTTAGACTTTTGGGGATAATAGAATCCCCTACAAAACTGAAACTGTACACTTGTTTGGGCGTATGAGCTCAGAAACTAAGATTGAGCTACCATCTTTCGGCCCATTTATAAGCTGCGTTACTGGGTGTACTTGTGTGGGACCCGAGCCCATTAGAGGGGCCAAGCCTTGAGGCTTTTACCCTGGAGCTACAGCTAAAGCCCAAACCACGAAACCCTGACCCAATAATCCCGAAACCTACGGTTGATGATAAAAAACCTGCATTACCCATAATAATAAGGAATGTACCAGACTTCCCATAGTTTAGGTTCCTTAAGGCAATGCAGGATTTATATCATCAACCGTAGTTCTTTGTAGCACCCGTTATAAAGCCTGTCAAGCCAAACCCCCAAACCCCAAGCACTAACGTCCCAAACCTGATTTGGAGCATCAGCCGACTCAGCAAGGAAGGCTGTTAGTGTCTAAATTCCTATAGTCGTACCTAACCCCCTTATTGGGGCACTTACTGTTCTATAGCCATAAAACTAGGTACTGTACCCTTGCGTGTTGTTGGCAACCATAACCCGGATACCTTACTTATGCCCCTGCTTACTACGCCCCCCCCCCGACCGTCAAGAGCAGTTGAAAATAGTTCTAGAAAGCCTTTATCCTCTGCAGTATTAGGGAAACCCCTTGACCCCTTAAAGGGTACCCTTCTAAACCCTACTTTTGGCTCCCTTACAAGGGACCTTATTGAGAGGGTCTATATCCCCAAGGGTCCCCCTAATCGTAACTCCTAGTTTATGAACCCTGCAAGCATTTGTAAAACCCCGAAAGCCCACTATTTTGTCTAGTATGTGCAGAGGATTGCACCGACCCCGACCGTCCGGGAATCCATGTGGACAACGTCCCCTTCTACTACAACAGGCTGCTTTGGAGCCGGTGCAGGGGTTGATTTTCAGGGTGTAGGGTGTTGGGTTTACCCTAAACCCTAAACCCTAAACCCTGAACCCTAAACCCTAAACCCTGAACCCTATTCGATTCTTGGGGGTTTAGAGGCGGTTCTGTTTTGGAGCTTTGAGGTCAGGATTTAGGGTAGCGGTAATGGTGACTTCTTAAGAGAATCCTGAAGGTGCTATTCTTTACTCACAGGCAACTAAACCCTCAAGTTTAGAGTTTAGGGCCTAAGCCCTAGACCCGAAACAGGATTGGGGTAGGTTTGGGTACGGGTATTGGGAGATAGTCAATCCCACAGAATTACCCTTGTCCCTGAGGTTCAGGGTGCACGGGCTTAACCAAGACAGCCACGCGGTTTCAGGGTTTTTGTCGGGGTTTTCAACGGCTTTATCTGGATTTGTCAGGGTTTTGTCGGAATTCATGTTTAAGAGGGTTTCATATGCTTCTGGGAAGGGTCTTAACCGTGCCAGATAGCGCTGCATCGAGACCATTGCTGATGCTTCAGGTGTACCAGAGGCTAGAAAGAATCCTAAACCATGTCTCGTTGTCTCGTAAACTTTTGCAGGAATCAGTTTGGCACCTGCCCCTACACTCTACACTCCACACCTTAGTTAAAAGACTTAAGCCGAAACCCCAAACTCTCTAAAGCAAATTCTAGACCCTGAATCCGGGATGATTACTTCCCCTAGCGGTCCATGTGCCCAAAATAGTACATAGTTTGGCCTTAAACTTTGGGGCCAAGGTATATACTATCTGCGAACATGGACCTTTAGGGTTCTGGCTGGCACCCTGCGAAGTTCTGGCTTCCTGCAAAAATAGATACTGCAGGGGCGTAAATAATCATCAATGCGGTTTTGGGGGCTCCGTATGGAAATTGTAGTATAAAGTGTCCCAAAACCCTATTCTAATGATTAAGGCCCCTATTTACACCCTTACATAGAACCCTTGTAGAACCTAATTAAGGAACCCCCAAAACTCCTGTAGTAACCTTTAGAGTATCGCTTTCAAGGAATCCTGTAAAGGAACCCCCAGAACCCTATTCTAATTATTAAAGCCCCTATATTCGGGTCTGCACAGTGTCGGTGAGGGTTTGGGGTTTCGGCATTTAGGGGTTTACGGTTTAGGGGTCTAGGGGTTTAGGGGTTTAGAGTTTAGGGCTTACGGGTTTAGGGGTTTAGGGCTTAGGTTGGCAGCTGATTGCAAGGTTATCTCTTGCTTTCGATGGTGTCAGTCTGCCTCAGCCGCTCATGGCAATTGCTTCACCCGTGCGGGGGTAAGACTGAAGCCATTTGCGAGCTGCGGCGGTTCTACACTCTCAGGTATACTCCCGTTGACACGCTTCCCAAAGCAGCAGCCATTGACAGCTGGAGACGTGTGGTGGGACCAATGGCCCCATGCCTCATTTATCATTACCAGCATCCTTGCGACATGCCACCGTGGCAAGTCCTGTGGCCCAGATGGCATCAGTTATGCAGTTCTTGAGGTTGCCATGCAGACCGACCCGCGTAGACATCTCGTGCCACGCTAAAGGCATTTTCCCGAAGGGTTCATGTACCCAACTAGTATATACTTTGGCCCTCAAGTACCTAACTAGGGACTACTTCAAGGCCAAAGTATATACTAATTGGGCACATGGACCCTTAAGCCCCCAACCCGGCCCTAAACTCTTATGGTACCTTTAAAGGAACCCTTAAAGGATCCCTATTCCCTAAACCATAAAGCCTAAACCCCAAAAAAGGAATGCAACATACTTCAAGGATACCTATCCCAAAGGCTCCATGTACCCATATAGTAGCCACTTGGGCCTTAAAGGGGTCCCTATGGAGGTATTTTAAGGCCTAAGTATCTACTATGAAGGTACATGGAGCCTTTGGGTATTTGGGCACATGGACACCCTCGAAAGCGCCATCCCTCAGCCCTAAACCCGATCCTTAAGGGTTTCCGGAAAAGGAATGACTAAACCCTAAACCCTAAACCCTAAACCCTAATGCAATTTTTCTCGGGCCCCGGCCTGCCCACTCCGACGCGAAGTCGATGTAGCACCGGTTGAGTTGAACTCTGAGTTTAGGGTTAATTAGGGTTTAGGGTTTGGGTTTTTGTGTTTAGGGTTTTGGGGTTTAGGGTTTAGGGATGGAGTTGAACTCTTCCTCCATGCGAGCTGCCCAAAGCCTGCTGTAACCTTCCAGAACCGACTTACCTACTTTCTTGTAGGTTTATACCATGAGCTTTAGAAAAGCATCTGAATCTATTTGCACTTTGAAAAGTAGGTTCGTGTTAGTTAAGGTAGCCTTGACACTGAACCTTTTCATCCTTAGCAAGCAGTTTAGGGTTCCGGGTTATGACTTATTTAGGAGGTTTTTGAGACCTGTGGGATGAAAATAATCGGGGTGCAGGCTGAATGACTTATAGCCCCAAGCAGTATGGACTGCTCAGACCCCCTTTAAGGATCTAAAGAACGGATCACGTAAGGAGCTCCTATAACGAACCCTAGTAGTGCACGGTTGCTTTTTGTACATCCTCCCGGGGTCTGAGGAGGAGCGGACGGGGTTAGGGTTTAGGGTTTGTAGGGTTTAGGATTTTGGGTTTAGTTCAGGGTTCAGGGTTTAGGGTTTAGGGTTTGTTTTTGCTGCGGCTTAGGGCTTTAACCGCGCCTCTTTTGGCAGGTATTTCAGGAAGACCTTCGCAGCAGCAGCCCCAGATGATTCTCATGACTCTGAATAAGGGTCTATGTATAATTATATATAATTATATGTAATTATATATATACACATATGTATATAGATGTATGCACACAATCATACATATCTACCTATCTGTTTAAATATATATACATACATATATATATATATCTAATACATGCATACATACATATATATATATACACCCACATACACGTATGTACATACTTATAGCTAGCTGCATAGTTGCATATACACAGAAGACCCGACGGCTGTAATCTACTATTTTCGCAGCTGGGCTTCGTAGGAAGGCTCACGGCACCAAATCACTACAAACCTACCATATCCAGATTAGGGGTTTAGGGTTTATAGGTTTAGGGTTTCGGGGTTTAGGGTTTAGGGGTTTAGGGTTTAGGGGTTCAGGGGAGGACATACAAGTAGATCGAAACCATAAACCCCTACTTCAGCCCTAGCGTCGTTAAACCCCTGAGCCCTAAAGCCGGAACCCTAAATCAAGGGAACCTATATACTTTTAGGAGCTCCTTGTGCAAGCTCCCGTTCCACCAACAAGCGGGTGAAACCCCACCACCGCAACCACCAGCTCCACTGTTAGCCGTTGCAACAGGCACTTGGCCACCAACGGCAGTTTCTCCAAAGTTTTCTGGGAGTCAGCTCACCGTCTAGCGTGAGATCAAGCAGCAGCTGTTTCCACGTTGCAGGGCACAGGAACCTTAGTAGCTGAACGGCTGCACTTTAAACTTTTCGGGATAATATAAACCCTAACCCTAAACCCTAAAACCTAAACCCTAAAACCTAAACCCTAAACCCTAAAGCCTAAACCCTGAACCCTACGACCTAAACCCTAAACCCTAATCCCCTATAAAACTGAAAGGCTACACTTTTTGGGGGGGGCTCATGAACTCAGAAACTAAGGAACCTCCCAGAGTCGAGAGTTTGGGCGAGACTCCACTGTGCTTTGGGTTTGGGTTTAGGGTTTAGGGTTTAGGGTTTGGGGTTTAGGGTTTAGGGTTTAGGGTTTAGGACCCAAAGGCTCCATGTACCTTCATAATAGATACTTAGGCCTTAAAGTACCTCCATAGGGACCCCTTTAAGGCCCAAGTAGCTACTATATAGGTACACGGAGCCTTTGGGGGAATTCTACCTTAGATTATAATAGGAACCCTAATAAGATTTAAGGTAGATTTCTTAATTGAGGGGGTTTGGAGTCTCTGGGTTTCTTCGCCTCAAGCACGTGCGGGTTTGGGGTTTAAGGTTGAGGGCTTCGGGCATAGGGGGCCTTAAAGGAATCTACAAGGGTCTAAAGGGGTTCGATAAAAGAATTAAGGAATATACCGTAAATTATAATAGGGTCCCGAATATGATTTCAGGTATATTCCTGAATCAAGGGATATTGGAGTCTCTGGGTTGATGGCCCACGGGATTTCATCAGGAGGCCTTATGGTAGACCTTTAGGGTTTAGGGTTTAGGAGACCGCCCAATTCCACAAGCCCTACCCCTAAATGAAAATATCCCTGAAGCTCGGTGCAGGGTGTTGACAGTTTTACGGACTTGTCGTTTCCCAAAGGGTCCTAAGTACTGTTATGGGGAATACTTCCCTAAGTCATAATAGTAATTCCTAATATAGAAACCCTACATTCTACCATATAGGTACTTAGGACCCTTTGGGTTTGTTTAGGGTTCAGGACTCGGACTTCGGGGTTGAGGACTACGGCTGATGATATAAATCCTGCATTACCCCCTCATAAGGGATATGCCATAATTCCCATAGTTTCGGGTCCTTAGGGTAATGCAGGATTTATATATCATCAACAGTAGGTTCTACACCCTCCCTAAACCCTAAACCCTAAACCCTAAACCCTAAACCCATTACCCATTAAACCCTAAACCCTAAACCCTAAAGCATGGACTTCGGGGTCTACTGTGTGCGGTGCATTTGTCCGCAGCCCAGGCGAACCACTACGGCTTCGAAGCGAACGAGAAGGTGATCGATCTTGTCAAGGCCATATGAGCTGAGGGCTTAGGTTTGAGGGTGTAGGGCTGATGGTTTAGGGCTGAGGGTTTAGATGGTTTAGGCTTTAGGGCTGAGGGTTTAGATGGCTTAGGGCTACATAGGTTCCTGAAGGGCTCACGGGGGCTTAAGGCCGTTTGCCCGACAAGACAATCCAGCGCAATTTCTTATACCCTAATCCCTAAACCCTGAACCCCAAAATCGCGATCTTTAGGGTTATGTGCACAAGGCTCAAACCCTTTCGAACAAGGCATGTCTTCCTTCAACCTGCGGAAAGCTATCACCCCTGCATCCTACACTTGTGGCTATGTCTTCCTAAAAACCCTATAACACCTAAACCCTAAACCCTGCACCCTAAACCCTAAACCCTAAACCCTGAACCCTCAACTCTAAGATCCTAAGCCGTAAAGTGTCTGGGTACAGGACACGGTGTCCCTGGGCGAGAGGAACATGTTGACCCCCGAGCTGGGCGAGGCACCTGCCTTTCCGGTGTTGTTTTGTGGTATACCGGGTTTGGGGTTTAGGGCTGTAGGGTTTTAGGCAGTGACTTTCTGGTGTGTTTTTGGTATACCGGGTTTGGGGTTTAGGGTTGTAGGGATTTAGGCAGTGCCTTTCTGGTGTTTTCTTTGGTATACCGGGTGTGGGGTTTAGGGTTGTAGGGTTTTAGGCAGTGACTTTCTGGTGTTTTTTTGGTATACCGGGTTTGGGGTTTAGGGTTTAGTAGGGTTTTAGGGTTTTAGGGTATAGGAGGGTTTTAGGGCTTTTGGGTTTCACGGCTTTGGGTTTCAGGGTTTTAGGGTTTCAGGGCTTAGGGTTTTAGGGTTTTAGGGTCTAGGAGGGCTTTAGGGTTTTAGGGTTTTAGGGTTTAGGGTTTGGGATTTAGGAGGGTTTTAGGGCTTTAGGGTTCCAGGGTTCAGGTTTTGGGGTTTTAGGGTTTTAGGGTTTGAGGGTTTAGGGTTCAGGGATTTCGTGCCTTTTCACAGGGCATTATAAGTGCGGCGTGACAGGGTTTTAGACGGTATTAGAGGACTTATAAGCTTTATGATGGTTCGAGGTTTAGTGATTAGTGTGTGTTAACCTTGCTTTGTTTAGTGGCTCAAGAGCTGTAATGCTTCTAAATACAATGCTTAAGCGGCTGAGGCAGTTTGTTCCGGTTTAGTTTTTTGATAGAAGGTGTTTTTTTCTTGAGAGGTTCCAGGGCTTTCCATCCGGAGCGGCCAGCTGACTAAAACATGTCAATGTAGTATCTCTAAACTAGAGTTCTTTTTGGGGTCCTTTGTATAAGGAGGGGTGCCTTACTATTTTGGCGACCTAAAAAGGGACCCTACTTCAGAGAATTACCCATGCAACATCTCGGCAAGTCTTTTGTTTGCATTTGCACTTTGGGGGCCTACATCTAAGCTACTTGAAGCCCGTCGCCAATTCGTAAAGATTGGACCTTACCAGCTCGCTTAGCATTGCTGAGACTAGGCATGCCTAACGATCATGCACAATCATATTCTCGCCCATCTACTAACCTGCAAAATTACTACCCTAAACCCTAAACCCTAAACACCCCCCCCCCACCAAAAAAGTATAAAACATCCAAATTCCTAATCACTATGTGCTCTGAACCTATACCCTTAGCATCGAAATAGCCCAAAAAAGCCTTAGATAAGAGGGGTGTTGAGTGACAAGAGCAAAATTGAAGAAACTTTGAAGGCATGGGAGCCGGTCAGGCGGACGTTCAATGACAGGAAACCGACCTGCTTTTGCTCGGCATGCGTGCAGTACTACAAGGTTTCTATGACCTGCAGCTTGTGCTTGGGTGTCAAGTCAAAGAAGTCCGGGCACCAGGGTGATTGCAAGAAGGGCAAGATATCTTCATATTTTGCCAGGCACCACAAAGACCAAATCGCCTTGTATTGGACCAAGTTGTCTCATGGGATGGACGAAGAGACTGCATCCTTGCAGGTGAAGGGCACGGTGCTGAAAGAAGAGGCAATATGATTAATGCATCGCACAGTAGCTTCATAATGATCTAGGAAATGACTATGTAATCCAACACGGTTCTTTGATTGTGACAAATGATAAATGTATTGGAAACAGTCTGAATTAATGGCGTTTAACTAATCCAACTATAAAGCAAGAAGTTTTCGAAGCACGAGAAGCTCTGAGGGGTTTAGAGGTCTAGGGTTGAGGTGTTTGGGGTTTAGGGTTTAGGGATTTAGGGTTTAGGGGTTTAGGCTTTAGGGTTTTTGGGTTTAGGGTTTAGGGTTCTAGGGTTTAGGGGTTTAGGGTTTGGGGTTTAATTCGAGGCTAGGTTGGGAGAACCCAAGCTCTATTTAAACCCTAGGCCCTAAGCCCTCAACCAGAACAGACTGACTATCACAGTGTTCTAGGGTTTTAGTCTGGGGGCCACAGTGATTGGATTTCAGGGTGTAGGGTTTAGGATTTTTCCAGAGACTCCAATATCATTTAACGAATGTACTTTAAATCATAATATTCGGGGTCCTGCTATAATTTAAGGATTTAAGTACTATTCTTTAATTAGCGGGTATTGGAGTCTCTGGGTAGTTTAGAGTTGGAGTTCGGGGGGTCACTTGTAGTTGTATGCGAAGAAACTGGCTGATGTCAAGAATTACTAAGGCTTCTTCACAGTTGTCATGCCTGCTTACTGTACATACCAAGGTTAGTCTTCATGCACGCCTTATTTAGCAACAACATCCATGATAGCCTTGCCTGCTGTGATGTCTTGTGCCTGGTTGTCGCGCTTATACACTGTTGTCTCTGAGCTTTGATGTCTATAGACTTCCGCTCAGCCGGAACAGGGCGTAGTCGAGGGCTCCAAGGTCGTTATCTGTTCCTATCTTGATCCGCAGGTATTATCACGGATTTGGAGCTGAGAAAACCCCAAACCCTAAACCGTGGCTTAATGGAACCCCCCCCGCCCCTGCAGGAGCTGGATAACTTCGACCTCTTCTTGAAGCTGACGGAAGAGGGCCGCAGAGAGAGAGACCTGAATCTTGGTTGAAGGATTTGAGTTTAAAGTTTAGGGTTGAAGGATTAGTGATTAGGATTGATGGATTCGGGCGTAAAGTTTATGGTTGAAGGATTCGGGATTAGGGTTGAAGGATTCCTGTTTAGGGTTGAAGGATTGGGGTTTAGGATTCAAGGATTCGGGTTTAGGGTTGAAGGGTTCGGGTTAGGAGGCTCCACTATGGGAGTCTTTAGGGCTTAGGGCTTAGCGGTTTAAGGGTTTAGGGGTTCATGGGTTTATGGGTTTAGGGTTTAGGGTTTAGAGGTTTCGGGTTTAGGGTTTAGGGGTTTAGGGCTTAGGGTTTTAACGGTACAAAGGTTTAGGGTTTAGAGTTTCATTATGGGGTCCTCTAGGATTGATCCATGTGGCGGCCCCTTCCAGAAATGGAGACTGGAGAGAAACGTACGATCCCGTACTACATGCACGTTTACGGGTTCCCTCCTGTGCGGTTGTACGGGTCGAGCCACTGGACTATGCTCGAATTCTGTGGTCATGTCGCTCATCAGCCGGATGACCCGCCTGATCACGTCCACTTCTTGACACTGCCATTGCCGGGTCTGCGTCCCAAGGAACCTGGATTCCGATTGACCTACGGGCATTTGGCTGCGACATTGTGTCTGTCTTTCTCCAACCAGGGGACGCGGTCAGGACTGTGCTGGACAAGCTAACTCAAACATGCCCGGAGCTGAACGATCAGCTGGCACAGCCGTGGAACGAGGACCGTGTGTACCTCCAAGACGCACTCGGCCAGGTGTTGGAGCACATATCAGGCAATGTCAGGTGCTTCTTAGTTGGCTTGCAGGAGGATGGTTGGCTGATGAAGGTGGTCTTCTAATTCTACCTGGAGGTTCATGGGTAGTTAGAAGTGGAGTTATACGTCCCCTAATATAGGCTATAACTATAGTTACCCTGCTTATAAGTACCCATGAACCTCCAAGTAGGGGATGTGTAGATTCGGGCCTTTATATGATTTTAACAGTGCTTACGGTTGTACAAGCGACATCTTCTAGTATCAGTATAGCGGAAGTATAAGGGGACATGTTCACAACATGTTCCCAGTTTTATTGCAGGACGAGGCAGCATCTTATGGGTGAGGAGCACTGTGGGCTGTGTGGCTAGAGTTCAGGGTTTTAGCTTATGGTTTTTCATTTCCAATCAGGTACTGAGGACCGATATCTCTTGGAGTTGCATGGCGTGGTGCTTCAGTGCTTCGGGCTTGCAGGGCTCAGTCAGAAGTTCAAGGGACTTGCGAAGTAGGGCAGCAAGCACCGAGTGGGGGTGGTGGGGTGGTAGGGGGTTCGGGTTCGGGGATTGCAAGGTTGCGGGGCTGACATGGTTGCTGGGCTTAGTGATTAGTGAGCCACTGAGAGCAGACCTTTGCAATCATCACAAACAAGTCAGTTTAACAAACAAGTGGGTTTAGGGCTTGGCTTGGGGTTTTCGGCCAGCAGCATGCATTCAGCAAGTTCTTGGCTTTGGAGGTATATGAATCCTCAACCCAACTATCTTCACCCCCCTCCCCCAAAGCCCTAAACCTTAAGCCCTACACCCTTAACCCTCCTAAGCCCTGAACACTTCATCTTAAACCCCTAAACCCCTAAACCCCAAGCCCTAAACACTTCATCGGCTCTGCTTCGTGGCGAGGCAGGGCTTCGGGCTGTAGGAGTGCCGTTGCTTGCCAAAGCTCCTTTGAATGCTCTGCCAAGGCTTCGCATCTCTCAGCTGATGCAACCTCGCCGGTCGTAGGTGCTACTTGGAGGTTCATGGGTAGGTATAAGTGGAGTTATACGTAGGGTATCTATAGTTATAACCTATATTAAGGGACCTAAAATAAGTAGGTACCCTACTATAGTTATAACCTATATAAGGGCACCCTATAACTCCACGTATAACTACCCAGGAACCTCCAAGTACGCGGCGACGGCACGCGCGTTTGGCTTCGTGCAGCGTGCGAGGGCTGCGGTTTGCGAAATAGCCCCCATCTAAACTGGACATGTCGTGTGTTCCAAGCCATCTAAACCCTAAACCCCAAACCCTAAACCCTAAAACCCTAAACCCTAAACCGTAACCCCTAAACCCTAAATTCTAAACCCTAACCCGTACTACGGCTCAGACTGTCGGGTCCCAAGACACAGCATTTAGGGTTTAGGGGTTTAGGGGTTTAGGGGTTAGGGTTTGGGGTTCGTAGGGTTTAGGGGTTTAGGGTTATTAAATCGCTCATAGGGCCGCGAAAGACGAACAACAAGAGCTTTTGCTGTGCCGCTTTGGCCGCTGGTTGGTATTTTAAAACACGCGTCAATTCAGGTTTAGGGTTCCCTCAGGGTCCATGTGCCCAAATAGTACGTATATACTTTGGCCCTAAAGTACTTAAATAGGGACTATACTCTAAGGCCAAAGTATATTTCGATTTGGGTACATGGAGGTCCTTAACTTAACCCTTACTTGGAGGTTCATGTGTAGCTACAAGTAGGGTTATAATGTAACACGATAGGAAGTCTGGTTAGGCATGTTGGACCCTTGGGTTCCTTATAAGGGTTTAGGGTTTAGGGGTTTAGGGTCTAAGGGTTTAGGGGTTTAGGGTTTAGGGGTTTATGGTTTAGGGGATTAGGGTTTAGGATTTAGGGGTTTAGGGTTTAGGGTTTAGGGGTTTAGGGTTTAGGGGTTTAGGGTTTAGGATTTAGGGGTTGGCCCAGAGGTGAACCTGAAGTCGATCATGAACGGATGAACTTCAAGCCTAGAGGCCCTCGACCCTCCTAAGCCCTTCTAAAACCACCGAAGAAGACTCTTATAAAAACCCTTCTATGGTCCTATTTTGGGACTTTCGGGTATTGGCTCCAAGAATAGGGGCCTACTTGTGAGCAGCTCCTACGGTTGATGATATAAATCCTGCACTACCCACAATAAGGAAGATACCATAAATCCCATAGTTTAGGGTCTTGAAGGTAATGCAGGATTTCTATCATCAACAGTCGTTTCTGTCCAGAGTACTCTGGAAGGTCTGGGCCTGCTCGAACAATCTAGGACATTTTCAGGATGGGTAGTTGCCGTTATAGGAGCCTTATAGAAGGTCTATATACCATATAGAAGCCTTGTGGAAGCCCTACAAGCCCTAAACTCCCCACCTGCAGTTTCCTTTAAGATTAAGAGCTATGGCATGCCCTGACTCTGTACTTTGATCAGGCCACCTCTGAAGTAAGCAGTTGCCTTACCTAGATCCCTAAATGTTGTACCGTTTAGGTTCGATCTAATCCTGAGCTCAGGAACATCGACCTGGGGGCGCACCCGCCATGTTTGTGGGAGATTTGGATGTCTACGGTTTGGGATGTTGGGTTCAGGCTGCCGCTGTGTTGTTATAGAGCCTAGGAGTATAAGGGTGGCTCAAGGGGGCGAGGCGCTAAAAGGTCTCATTAACGCCGATTTTCTGAGCATTGTGGTTACGGGTCAAGGCTGAGGGTTTGAATTGGGGTTTTGGGTTTTCAGCCGCTTTCATGGATATGTTGAGCCGCGCATGGCTGTGCTGATCTTGATGTGTGCTTGCTGGTGGTCCCGGGTCCTAAACAGATTGATTGGCTAGGTTACCGAGTAGTACCCTTTTGCCCTTTTTCTATTTGGGTTCCTTTACTAAACCCAAATAGTAGGAAAAAGGGTACCCTTATTATTAGGGGGCTGCTCAGGAACCTAGTTGGTCTAGAGGAAATCCGGGGCTTTTCGGATTTGGAGTCTGAATTAGGGCCTTAGGGTCTCAGGGTTTTAGAAGACTGGAGGGCTTGGATTTTGTTGCCAGACGCCGTCGCAACGACGATTCTGAAAGTTTCATAGTTCTGAGCATGTTGGGTGGTGGGCTAAGGCTTAACCCAAAGGCTCCATGTACCTATATAGTAGCTACTTGGGCCTTAAAGGGGTCCCTATGGAGGTACTTCAAGGCCTAAGTATCTACGATGAAGGTATATGGAGCCTTTGGGTAAGGTGCGTGGCAGGTTCACGCCCAGAGACTGGGAGGGCTTTTCCGCATTGGGGGAACATCTGAATGGTCTGCACACTGAACCGTCACATGCAAGCGCCCGTTGGAAGCTTGATATACCCCCCCCTCGGGCTCCAGGTACTTAAATCTTAAATAATATGGGCTATTGGGGGATGTAATAGCTAAAAATATATATATATATATAGATAGATAGATAGATAGATAGATAGATCGATAGATAGATGGATAGACAGAGTTTTCTCAGTCGTCGAACACGGAAACGACAGGCTTCATCTCCTGGAACCACCTGACCCGATGAATACGCCAAAGTCGCAAAGATCCTATACTGACGTCGCAGATCCCCGGTTTAGGGTTTAGGGTTTAGGGTTTATCCCCTTTTTTCACTTTAAGGGTTACCCTGAGGCTCTTATTGCTGCTATGGGCTTTCCAGGGGAAGGTTTGGGCTTTGGGGCCTACGAGTTGGCTTCCACTATGGGGGTCCATGAGCCTTAGGGCCTTAGGGTAAGGCTTTAGGGAGTTAGGGTTTAAGTTAGTGGTAGTCCTTAGAGTGAACCCTAGAATCCCTAGAAAGTTGGAAACCGGATTGAGGACAATTAGTGCCGGTATTTCGTATACGTGACTCGTATAAGGATTCTGGCTCTAGGCAATCCAACTTTTGGGCTTCTACTGTAGAGCAGGGCATTTGGATTCTGGAGAAACGAATACAGGCTTAGTAGCTGAATGGCTGCACTTTAAACTTTTTGAGGTAATATAATTCCCTATAATATTGAAAGTATACATGTTTTTGGGCTTATGAACTCAGAAACTAAGTACGTGGAGGGTCAAGGGTAGTTATAAGTGGAGTTATAAGTCCCCAAATATAGATTTATTATACCTATAGTTTTCCTATTTGTAACCCTACGTATCACTACCCATGCACCTCCAAGTACAGGAGGATGAGGCCATCCTCAAGTTCAACCAAGCAGTCCTCATGGCTGCGGTACCCAGCATGAGGGTTTAGGGTTTAGGGTTTTAGGATTTAGGGGTTTAGGGTTTAGGGTTTAGGATCATCTCACATAAAAAAAAGCAAGGCTTCCTAAAAAAGGTCACTGCAACGGTTCATGAACATTTTTTTTGGATTTTGGATTGTAGGGTTGTAGGATTTAGGGGGCGTCTTCAAGTTGTTGCTTGACACGTTTAGGCATTCAGGTGTGCATTGGGAGGCTTCCGCACCTTCGAGTCTAGTTTTTTAGAAACTGGGGATTTGCTGTTTCCCACAGGGTCCAAAGTACCTATATAGTAGAATGTAGGATTTCTATAATAGGAATTACTATTATGATTTGGGGAAGTATGCCCCAGAACGGTACCTAGGACCCTTTGGGTTTTGGTTCAGGGTCATTCGCAGAAGCATTAGATGCTGTTCCGGCTTGGGTAAGCATGGTTATGTCAATGTGCAGTCCAGCGGGTATGACAAATGCGCCTGTTCAAAGGCTAGCGCCATATTCGGGAAATCCACGGGTCGGAAAACGTAGGAAATAGCGTTTGATTATAGTCCTTACGTGGCTATGCTACAGTTCATCCTTTTACTGAGCCCCCGAGGCATCAAGAACTTAAGGTGGCATTTAGAGTTGCCCTTCAAGGTGGGGCATTGGACATCCCGGAAGTCCCAGCGAATACAGAGGTCGAGAATGATTAGCAAAAGATCTTCCTTTCTAGTCCTTAGGGTCTAGGGTTAGCCAGCACCCCCCAACTACCCTCTAATATACCCTAAATACCCACCATTAAGGACCATAAGGGCTCTATTATATAAAGGGTACTTGGGGGGTGCTGGTAGGGGGAAAAGGTTAACCTTTTTCGGGCTAGGTTACTCAGCCCCGAAGCTGGTTGTTTGTTAAAGGATTTAATTTAAGTTACCATAAAATGGAGATCTATAATGAATAGTAAGGCTTCCTTATTGTAGTAACTTAACTTAAATCCCTGAACAAGATCTATAATAAATAGTAAGGCTTCCTTATGGTAGTAACTTAAATTAAATCCCTGAACAAGATCTATAATAAATAGTAAGGCTTCCTTATTGTAGCAACTTAAATTAAATCCCTGAACAAGACCCCAGTAAGCTTCTTACCTGTTTACATTCACGGTGGACCCAGGCTTCGCAGCCGACCTTGCGCGGGCGAGTCGCCGTATCTGCCTGCAGGTTACCTTGCTTCACGAACCCCCCCCCCCATACCTGTAAGTCCTAAGCCCTTGCATGTTTACTAGGGCTCAAACTGTTGATGATATAAATCGACCATTACCTTAAGGACCCTGAACTATCGGAATTATGGTATACTCCTTATTATGGGGTAGTGCAGGATGTATATCATCAACCGTATGATCTTCGGCCTGGTTTAAAGCAAACGGAGAAGTTCGTTGAGTTTTCTACCCAGGCCTTCCAAAATCCCTCAGCCACGGGATATACCTTAAGCCACATTAGGGATCCTACTCTCATATACGGCAACTTTCCATAACCCTAAACCCTAAGCCATTTACGGCAGCTTTCCATCATTTCTGGGAGTTTAGAAGGTCTTGGGTTTTTACCCGCAACCTCATGCAGAGCCGGGCTGGGGGGTTGGCTTTGCATTCTCGGTGCTAGGTGCTGCAAAGGCTTAGGGTTTAGGGTTTAGGGTCTAGGGTTTGGGGTTTAAGGTCTAGGGTTTAGGGTAGTTCAGGATTTACGGTCTAGGGTGTGGGGTTTAGGGTTTAGGGTCTAGGGTTTAGGGTCTAGGGTAGTTTAGAGTTTAGGCTTTTCGGTACCGCTTCTAGATCCCAAGGCTCTCAAGGCTCCCTGCAACCCCAAGCCAGCCCCTGGGTTGGCCGGCCCCAAGCTGACATGTCCCTCCAATGGACTGGTTGAGGCCTTTATGGTTGACCTCGGGGTTTAGGGTCGAGATGTCTTTCGGGAGGAGGGGCCCAGGGAGTTTAGGCTTCAAAACCCTAAACCCTAAAGCTTAAACCCTAAACCCTAAACCCTAAACCCCAAACCCTAAACCCTAAACCCTAAACCCCAAACCCCGAACCCTAAACCCTAAACCCTAAACCCTAAACCCTAGGTTCAGGGGGCCTTGCTTGTTTTGGGAGCTCCTCAGGATGGTGTAGGTCCAGGTCTACCGACACCGCCATGCGTCAAAGCCTCGAAGTGCTTTGCAACGCATCGCCTTAGGGGGTTTAGGGTTTAGGGATTTTGGGGTTTGGGGTTTAGGGTTTAGGGTTTAGGGTTTGAGGTTTAGGGTTTGGGGTTTAGGGTTTAGGGATTTTGGGACCTTTGGCTAAAGCGGACGCTTTCGTATTTTAAAGCTTCTAGCCTCACTGGTATTGAGTTTCATTTGCTCTTTGCCTTTGGCGCACCGCTTTATTGTATTTGTCACACAAGTACGATGATAATAGAACGTTCTTTCAGAATTACTATGACTACTAGTGTTGCTATCCTAAACCCCAAACCCGAAACCCCAAACCCTAAGCCCTAAACTGCAAACCCTAAGCCTAACCCCCCCCTCAAACCGAAACCCGAGCCCTGAGCCCCACTGTGGGTGTGTTCGGTGCCATTTGCAAAGCTCTCTTGCGCTCAGATCGATCCGGGTGTGAACATCAAGGAAGGCCTGGCAGAGGCGGAGAGGGTTCAGGGTTTAGGGTTTAGGGTTTAGGTTTTTGGTTAATGGGTTCCCAAGTAAGCCCTGAACCCTAGGCCAGAAACCCGTTTCAGGGTTTTGGGCTTTTGGGCTCAGGGTTTGGAGTTTAGACTTTCGGAATACTCGAAGGGCCAAGGGATTCAACTTTGGAGATTCAGCAAGGGTTTTGAATGCGGTTGTAAGTTACCAAGGGTTTCGTAAAGCTCGCACAAGCGCTCTATAAGGGTTTTACAGGGTCTTATAGGACTTAAAGCCCTAAAGCCTAAACCCATAGGGTGTCGAGAGGGTTTTTCCAAGGGTGTCGCGAAACTTCGAGGAGCAAGGCTGCAAGTTTAGCAGACCCAAGTAGGGGACATAAAGCCGAACTGTTTAGGGTTTAGGATTTAGGGCTGACTGATAACCTACTTAATATAGGGGCCTGAATAATTAGAGTAGGGTCTGGGGGTATGTCATACTAGAGTAGTAATAAGGAGCTCTGACAATTTAGGCCCCTGCATTACTAAGTGCTTGATGCTGCAAGCAGCCCTCACACCCTTGCAGCCCCCGGTACAACCCGGCCAGTAGTAACCCCTCACGTTTACCCAGAGACTTTATCCATGAAAGCTCTAAACCCTAAACCCTAAACCCCAAACTCTTAACCCTAAACCCTAAACTCCTAGACCCCTAGACCCCTAAACCCCAAACTCTAAACTCTAAACCCTAAACCCAAACTATAGCTGGAATCATGCTGCGGGTCTCTCTGCAATTTCAGGCTGGCACCCTTTCTTTATGGGCAGTGCGGGCGTTGATGGCGGATGCAAGAAGCTCACCTTGAAGTGCCCTGAACCCTATACCCTAAACCCCTAAACCCCGAAACCCCTAAACCCGACACCCCAACCCCAAATCCCTAAACCCGAAACCCCAAATCCCTTAACCCTAAACCCTAAACCCCAAACCCCAAACCCCTAAACCCTAAACCCTAAACCCCTAAACCCTAACCCCTAAACCCCAAACCCTAAACCTTAAAGATCAGGATCGGGCTGAAACCCCGCTTGCGCGCAGGTGTTTGACGGTGTAACCCATTTGATCACTGTTAAGGTTGATGCTGCACGCTTTGGGTCCCACAACCCTGAAGCCCTAAACCCTAAACCCATAAGAGCCAAAAGCCTAAACCCCAAAACCCCTAAGAAGACATTCTCTTTGTATTTTGCCCTTTTCTCTTTGGTTTTTCCCTTTTGTTTTTTGTGGAAACACAATACACAGGGACCAGGCGCTTGAGTTTGGGATTTTAAACAAACACCAAGGACCAGGCGGGCCTTGGGGTTTTAAAAAAACCCAAGGACCAAGGTGGGCCTTGGCTTTGGAAAAACCCAAGGACCAAGGTGGGCCTTGGGTTTGGGAAAAAAACCAAGGACCAGGCGGGCCTTCGGTTTGGGAGTGAGCCATTGGGCCTGGGTTTTTGCCATTGAGTTCCATGCCATAAGGACCTCTGTGGGTTTCAAGTTCCG